>KK122591.1:914890-957192 GCA_000611955.2 Stegodyphus mimosarum | reverse complement strand
TGGGTGGGAGATCATCTTACCTGTCTCTCCGGGGTGCTCTCTCTCAAAATTGGAGGCGGAACTGAGTAAAGTGTACCCCTTATATGGTGCCCAAGGTTCTTGCCAACGACAGGCGCCGTCTGGGCTGTTTACCACGTTGAGTTTCGTGGACTTACTCTCATTTCAGATAAGCGAGATAAGTCAATAATAAAAACAACAACAACAACATTTCTTTTAAATAAACAGCATTTAGGTATATGTAGAAATTTCATTTTTTAAGCTCATCTTTTCTTTATTTTTAAATCCATCATTTTTAAATCCAGCGTATAACTCGCAACTGTAAACTTCGATTTCATTTTTTGTATTAAATGTGAGCGTTGTCCGACGGCCAGCTGGATGTGATTCATTCTAACTACAATGGAAAGGCACGCGGTTTGGAAGGAGAAAATTCCTCATATTCTTCTCTACTTAAAGGGCGAACAGACCTAGTCTCTAAATCCAGGTGGTGACAAATTATCATCTAACACATTTAAAATCAAGAGCCACCGTAAAGCTGTTAGGTATTTATCGGCGAAAAAGAAATGGTAGAAAGCAGAAATGCCTTCGCCGGGATTCGAGCTACGGATTTTCCATCTGCCAGCCGGATGAGCTGCCACTTACACCACGTAGACAAGCGATGAGGAAGAAGAAAATGCTTTATAATATCACTTTAATGTTTGCTAGCTTTAGTAACATTCGACTTTAAATTACTTTGTTAGTATTCCTATGTCAGTTTCTATGTTTAAATATTTTTTTCAAATAATTATTCTTTTACATGCTTATTAAATACACTTGAAAATATCAAACAAGAACATAGAAATGAATAAGAAGGAATGTACCACAATTTTAGGACAGTACAGCCTCCATATCTCTTAATAATGCATTCCAACACCTATTACAATATTATTAAACTGCAGATAATAGCAATTGGTATGTATAAGGTGCTTGCAAACGTAGTTACAGATTTTATTAGACACGTACCTTAATGACAGATTTCTCCTAAGGTAGAGAATTTTATGAAAATGATTTCACCGTTGGGGGTGGAGATGCTGTGCAAATAAAAATTTAAAAAATGTCAACAGTCCCCATAGAGATATTAATAAAAATATCTTCATGAATTTTGCTGAAAAAGAAATTAAATAGTTTCTTTTTAATTTATTAAAAAAATGACTTTTTATAGAGACCAGGCAAAAGTTTAGAATTCGTATTTAGTAAAACCTCCATTCACCTGGGTTGAAACCAGTTTCATAGAATTCTCTAGATTATTTTGAAAAATTTTGCAGTTGAAAGCGCATATTTAGGATCAATATTTAAGGAAATAAATACGCATTTACCTTTTTCCCAAACACACCGCATTATCCCATTACTTGTGCACCACACATTAACTAGGGCTAAGTGTATTGTTAATTTATGTATGGTAAAATGTTAACAACATTATATTGTACTGTGTTTTGCATTATACATTTGCAGGTATTTTATCTTTTTTGATAGAGATGATAGAATAAGAGATAATAGAACAATGATATAAAATATATAAAAATAACCTTTTAAAATTACAGGGTTTTAATGAAATGCACTGAAAAGTGAAAAATAATTTTGTATTGTTCTTGGTTATATGTCATGATAAACATAACCGTGGGAATGTACGCAATCCCTTATTTGAAATGAAATCTGTCAAATAAAAATTTAAGAGGACTGAATGTAATCACTGTCATATTCATCATTTTAATATTATCACTTGAATTGTTCCTCGGAATTCTGTTAGCATCCTAATATAATTCATAAATAAGATCTTATTTTTTGTTATACAGTCAAATACCGAAAATCCGCCGACGCGAAATCCTGAAATCCGCATTGCCTCTAAAAATATAAGCATTCAATTTAGAGGTTCCAGAAACCGCAACATGTAGAATGAAATACCGAAGAAAAAATATTTATCCAATAATGGCATCACAATTACCGAATAATAATGATTATGTGTTAGTGGCAGAAAAAACTCTTAGCCCAGAAGAGGTTTTTAATATGGATGATGCGTTCAGATGAGCCAACACTGGCATATCAGATAACGGATGATGAAATCATTGGCTCTGTTTTGAACTCGCCACAGCAAGAAAACGATTCCGACACCGACACAGATAGTGAATTTGATAGGAGTGAGAAAATATCTTTTAATGAGGGTTTGGAACATGGTAAAAAATACCTAAAATATTTAGAATAACAGAGCTGTGATATAGAGCAAGAGATTATGAACCTATAGAATTGTAGAATAAAAATGACGCCTTCCATCTACATGACAAACATTTATTTATGGTATGAAGACGTAGAACAGCAGAGTAGAAACATAATAAGTAAGATACATGATTACACAGCACTTAGCGCTTCTCGCGTACATCCGTTACTCACCACTTACGTTGGCTAACTAGCAAAAAAGGATTACGCAGCACTGAGCTTGCTTATCATGCGCAAGCGCTAGGGGAATCAACGGCGGTTGCCAACAAGAATTTACAAAAAAAAAAAAAGTTACACTGGAAACACTCTAAAGTTTTAAAAAAACCTCTATCAAAAAAATGTTTGAAATATATATATAAAAAATGAAATATTCAATGCTTTATAAATATCCCTTATTTTTACATGTCTTTAATGCTTTAAAATATTCATGTTATCACTAATATAAATGAATAATATAATATAATATAATAAATAAATATATATAATAATTTAACGCATACAATAAATTAACCTAATAACGTATATTATTGTATGTAATTTAATTAAATATACCTAATACGCCTTTTTTATTTATTTTTCACTTTTAGTCTGAATATTATGATTTAGCTTTTCTGTCCTGAAATTCGCAAAATCCTAAAATCCACACAACCTCTGGTCCCAAGCATTGCGGATTTCTGGACTTCTACTGTATATGCAGAAGAATATTACGTAAGTTAAAATTACTTTTTAGAGCATTTAATTAAAAACCTTGTAATTTTTCATGTATTTTATTTCACATTTTTTAGTTTATAGAATGTTTAAAATTAAATGGCCAAACATTTGTTTCTCAAACATGTAGTGAATAAAATGTGGAAAAGAAATAAAAAAATCACAGTCTCTAAACATAGTAAAATTATTCCTTCCAGTTCAGCTTAAGATCCCATTCAGCTCATTTAAATTTCTGTTCGATTTGTCTCATCATCACATAAATAAAGTGTTGAGGCTGCTTTAATAATGGAGGATTACATTTTTTGTTATGAAAATCCATCAATGTTAGCTAATTAATAATGGTGAAAAATATATGATAAGTTTTGACAAGCTGCCAAAATTTGGCAAATTAATTTTGAAATTTTGAAACGACGTCTTGACGAGCATTGATCGCTCTATCTAATGATGTCAAAATACTGCGATGATTAGTTTTACCATTAAATAAGTATTTGTAAAAAATAATCACTGCTAAATAAAAAAATTATATTGAAAAATATTGTATTACTGGGCTATAGAAATCTGCATTAGAAAATTATATTCTACATAAAGCTTAATTATTATAAAATAATGTGCATGACTATAAAATTTAAAAAATTACTTGATAATCAGGTTTAGGAAGCGTGACTCCTGGAAACAGGTCTGATATAATTCCTTCAAACAAAGGTATGTCATGCGACAAAAATTTTGGTAAATTTACATCAAGTATGGATCGCAAAAGCTGAAAATCACAAAAAGTATGAATTAATTTTTGAAAATAATTGGTAAAACTATCACAAATATTTTATGTACAGTATTTATTTACTTTTCACATAATAAATGGTTACTAATAATTTTTCATGAACGTTATTAATGGGATTTCCATTATTAGTACAAAAGAACGTCAGCCCAGAAGGGCTAGTCTCGGAATGGCATTTGACGTCTATACACCATAAACGGCGTATAACTTTTTAAATTCTTACAACAAAATATTATCGCCAAGATGTTGTTTCATTAATGCTAACATTTATTATATTTTTTAAATGGTTCATTTGGCGTATGGTTCCTTTTGGTTTATTTATGGTATTGTCACGAAATGTCCAGCCGCGGTAAGATAGCTTACCCGCAAAGCGGTTTTAGGGTTGCCAGAAAATGGCAAGGGAATGATGGCTTGCCATATTTGGCGACAAAACTGGCGATATGCCATAGACTTCTAGAACGAATTCTTACCGGTTTGGATCAGAATGTTCTTGAAGGCAGTCCAAAAGCTATATAAACCCTGCCTGCACGTGGAGCAGCAGTCAGTCAGTGCCTCGTCTAACGAGTTGATCGTTAGTCTAGTGTCGAGTTGGTCATCGAGAGTATCGCAAGTCTATCGAGTGCATCGTTGAGTACATCTCGAGTTGTAACGTGGAGAGTCTCGAGACTACGTTGAGTTCCGAGAACGACCGAACAGAGTAGGAAGCTGTATTCTGGTACTTTGCCGTGAAGCTGTCTTCACCGTTATAGCCTGAAGGCTGGAGTCTCGACAGCACGTAGAGTTTCGAGAATGATAGAATCGAGTCGGGAGCTGTACTCTGATGCTTTGCCGTGAAGCCGTCGTCACCGTTATAGCCTGATAGCGGAGGATCTCGAGAGTACGTAAAGTTCTAAGAACGACAGAACCGAGTCGGGAGCTGTACTCTGGTGCTTTGCCGTGAAGATCTCTCCAACGTTATAGCCTGAAGGCTGTGTCGCTGATCGTTTCAGCGTACTTGTCTTAGTTTTTCGACGACTGTGAGCGTGCTTTTGGAGCTGTCCTGAGTAATACTGGCTAATAAAATGCGTTTTCATTCTTCATCAAATGCTGTCGTCAGTCACTCCAAATCCACGAACCCGTGTAAGAACGCAACAGCATTTTTTAAATTTTCGCCAAGGGACACCTTATATATTTACCTATACAAATACCAGACATTTGGCCGCTAAGCCATTAGCCTTGATCCTGCTTCGAAATACTAAAGAACAATAGAATTAAAAGATAATACCGCAGTGCATTTCTCAATATGTTCCTTATCCATGGACTGTCCAGAGTTAAAAAGAGTACAGACAGAAGTGTCCTGAAGTGGAATTTTAAAAAGATAAGCCCACCGTGTAACAAATCGTGCCCACCTTGTAAAATATTCTCCCCGACAACAGCAGTAGCACAAACTGATGAAGTTAAAGAAAGTAAGTCCGCTTTGAAGATAAACCATGTATGCACACTTAAAATTTCCGAAAGATAATTGAAGAATTGGAAACGACAATTTGGTACAAATGCATAGTTTGTAATGGAGGAAATGTCGAATGGTACCTTAATAAAGAGGAAGAATCACCCTAACAACATCAGGAGTTTGAACATTTTTGCGCTCGTTAATTAAAATGTTAGGCTGACTTTAGCAGTAATTTCAGTACAGCCTAAATTTTCAAAACCGTCAATTATTCTGAAATGTATTTACTTACAAGAATATCCTCTTTTGCATCAGGAAATTTTAGCTTTAAATTTCCAGAAGCAGCTAATACTGCTTTTACTGCTCTCATTCCATAGTCATAGTGATTTTGAGATGACAACTGCTCAGAACATAAACGGTAAGTTGTTACAATTTTGACAGCCAAGTTACGAGCATCTAGATATCCAAATGAGTACAGGGAGATCTCTCCTATCATTGCGTAATCTGGAACCATCATTGCAACAGTGCGGAATAAGACCTAAGAAGAGGAAGCATTGAAATTTTCAACATGATGCAGATTATGTAATTGTAAAATAAAAATTTATCAATACCAAAAAAGAATTAGCAATGAAAAAAATTACCTTCAAGTTATCTGGTAGCTCAGATCGCCCAGCATAGCCAGGATTCATAGTGATGCAAACATAGCAATTGGGATTCAATTTCAGCTCAGTGCCTTCGAAATTAAAAGTGTCTACATTTGCACGTACTGCCCGTATAATGCACAGAATCTGTATAAAATTTACATTAATGTAAAAAATTCTGTGAAAGGTTACTTTACTTAGTAACATAGTTATAAAGATAAAAATAAGTACAAAATATAGGAATAAAAAAAAGAGTTTCCTTTATTTTTAACTGAAATTTATATCAAGTATTTGTGTTTTTAATGAACGGATTCCCAGCCTTTTTACACACCAACTTCTTTTAAAAGAATAGTTTTCTTCATCGAATAATAATAGCACAAATAACTGCGCATACATTACTTGAAAGCAACAATATGAATAAAATATACTTTAAGTTATCAGGACTCCTGTTGGTTCCAGTTGATTTTGCATATATAGCTATAGTCCTGAGAAGGAACAGGGACCTTACTAAAAGCTATGTTCGTGCGTGTGTAGAAGATACAAGAAAAATAAAGAGGGTGCAAATTACCCTTTATTTTGCTTATCGATTTTACATACGTTCCCGTACTTCGGGATACAAAGAGCAACCACTTGTAGTCTGAACGTAAAAGAATATAAGACTACTAATTAACTAAAATTTAAATAAGAGTTAATTTTTAAATATCTTACACAGATGACTAGCACTAAGACTGGCTTTTTAAATTACTACGTTTGTAGTACGCAAACTGCGGAAAACTACAATACGTCTTTAATTTTCCAAGAGGGTTAACCTCAGGCCTTAAAAGCGGACAGTAACTGATGGCAAGCTCGCGTGAAGACTCGTAGCAAGAGAGCTCTCTTTCCTTCCTCCTTCTCTTGGCAAAAAGTCAAAACTTAAATACTTAAGCGTTAGCAATTTGCATAAACATATTCAAGCGTTAATTCTGGCCGGAAGTGGAAAATAAGAGTTGATAGTAAAGTTTTAAAATAAAATAACCGTTAGTGAACTTAAAATCCTTACAAAGTAGCATGAATGATATTACTTAGAGGTAACAGCGTGAATAATATTCGATTACTAAGAATATGAATAAAAGTTTTAAAAAATGGGTATCTGAGATTTATGTTTTATTATTGTTTGCATTCTTACATTTGCATTCATTTTAGTTTTACAAATATAAACAAGCTATCAGACACAAAGTCACAGATTCTAATTGTTCAAAAGTTCAATTTTAATCATTGTGATGGATGCGCTTAATGCAGTGAAATAATTTTTTTAATATGTAGCATAAAATAGCTTAACTTAATTCTTAAATCACTTCGTTCAGAAATATTCAGTTTGCTTCTTGTTTTACGTAGTAAGTTACTAACATAACTCAAGACTGCTTCCACTGGGTAAAGAGAGAAAAGTTCATTAATGTTGGTTCGTTAACAACAGTAATTTGAGGATATTTCCCTCGGATGACTTTCAAATTCCAAAACTTAGTGTACCTTTGTGTTCTGAATAAGACTTAATTTGTATGATAAAATTTTATATCAAGAAACAATTAATTATCAGTTTTATACCTTTTTTGTAGTCTATGGGATCTTGGTTGGGTTATCGACCCCCAATCGACCTATTGACCATCACAGACCCCTCTAAAATTTCATGGACTCCCAGGGGCTCCATACTGACCCCGTTGGGAATGTACAGAAAATTTTTAATGCACTGAAAAATAATTGAAACACACAATTTCCTTTTTCATGCATTAATTTTGATCAGAAGAATATGAAACGCTGAAAGTTTCTCAATATTTATCTGTTTTGTCAAAACTTATTTCAGAATTTTTTTAAAAAAAGCACATTAAAATACGTATATGTACATATGTAATTTTTTTACAACAACGAAGTTGATATTTTATGGCAGGAAAAATCCCTGCTTTATTTTTTAAATGCTTCCAAACTTTCACTGAAAATTATATTAAGCATATTCTCTATTAAACCTTTGTGTTTTCAAGATATTGATTTCTTTAGAATGAAAAATTGTGATATCATACATATTATTGCGTAGTATGTACAAATGTGATATCATATAATTTCAACGCACAAAAATTAATTCACAGATGTACTTAATCTACAAACTTGTTGCAGATTGCTTTTGCATACCATGTACAATATTCTGAAATGGAATTCGATAATGTATCCACTAGATAAATAAATGATATGAAATATATGTTTATAAGTGTCATAAAAATATAATCATAATGTTGAAATGAAATTTATCAGATAATATATACCTGCTGAGCAACCACTGAAAGCACTTCTAGCTCGATGCGATTAAATTCATCAAAGCATGCCCAGGCTCCAGAAGAAGCAAGGCCTTTAAAAAACTGTAAACAGAAAAGTATTGATTTACAAATTCTGAGTTTATTATATAAATGTTAAAATATCATGCTGAATGTTATAATTAATATAACAGTATTATAATCAATATTAGCATTTAAAGGATTTATTTCATGACATTGCAATGCAGTAAAAACATCACATAATTGTAACCTTTGTTACCCTGTTCAGAAATTTAATAATTTTGGAAATAAATAAGTCAATACATTTTTGATTAAAGTACTGTAGTGTGAAAGAACATAAGCATACAAAGTAAGAAATTTTAATAAGTTTTATAAATTTATAAAAAACAATAAATGCTAGAAGTTACTGATTTACTGATGTTATCAGTCATGTTTCCAACCCTTAATTAAGTGGCATTTTACCGATGATTCAAGCATCTTACTAATATGTAGTACACAAAATTTTGAATCATAGCATTTATTTACGAAATGCCTAGCTGCGGTAAGATAGCTTCCCTGTAAAGCGGCTTAGGGTTGCCAGAAAACGGCAAGGAAAGGCAGGGTTGCAAGATTTGGCGACAAAATCGGCGATGTGACCTAGATGCGGCGAGAAAATTCTAGAACGAATTCTTAGCGGTTTTGAATGTTCTTGAATGTTCGACCGACTCGGGAGCTGTATTGAGTGTTTTTCCATGAAGCTTATAGTCTGATAGCCGGGGGCTATGTTGCTGATTGTTTCAGCGGGTTTATCGTAATTTTTCGACGATTGTAAACCCCTCTTTGAAATTCTCCTGTGATATACTGGCGAATAAATTGTGTTTTGATTCCTCGTCAAGTGTTGTCCTCAATCACTCCACGAACCCGTAGAACGGAACAATACGTTAATTACGAGCCACTGTACGAAAAAATTCAATGGAATCTATAATGCAGTTAGTAATCTATAGTGCGGTTTGCTAATTAATACAAACTAGTGTAAAATATATTAATGTATTTATACTGAATGGTAATTTGCTATTAAAACTGAGTCATATACACACTATATTAACATTTTATACATAATATTAGCTTTACAGTACTTAATAAATTATCAAAAAGTAAACAAAGATATTTAATCAAATATTGTATATAAAAAACTATTTAAGTTTACGTAGTAATGGAAAATAAAGTCTTTTCTGTTGACAAAATCCACTCCTTTAATTCCTGTAAGAAACTTTACTGTATTTATAATCCTGTAGTTTTTAACAGAAATACATTTTGCAAGAAATCAAACACGAAACTAAAACAACTATTACCTTTCCCATGGCAATATAATCTAATCCATCCGAACAATTAAAAACCACACATTGAACGGCTAAAGCTTTTGCTAAATCTTTAGTTGTCTCTGTTTTTCCTGTACCGGCAGGCCCTTCTGGGGCACCATTTAAATGAAGATGAAAAGCTCCGACGAGAGTGCGATAACAACGATCAGTGAGTGGAGTTATAACCAGTCTAAATAAATATAACAACTGTATTAATTTTACATGCAAACAAACACAAAAAGTATCAGAATCATAACTCAATAAAAAATGGATATACAAACAAACAAACTGAACAAAAAGTTTTAAGAATGCGCCTATATTATAACAATAGATGTCTGTTTTGTGATATTAGAAGTCTGTTCATAGGTCCGCGAAGGTCATCAGCGTGTCTGAACTTGGACAGATATGATTTGCAATATTTGCTCACAGAAAATGGTTGCCCTTCCAAAGGCTGAGAAAAACAATTGCATGAAAATACGATAGACATAAGATCGAAATTTCTGTGTTAGAGGATATTTATTCGGGAAAAGAAGTAACGAAACATTTGAAATGTTACAGCATGATGCATAAGGTGGAATACTCACTAGTGCTTCAATATTCAATGACAGAGATACTTCAAAAACGGTAACAAATGCTTGATCCATGAAGCAAGTTCTCTCATTTCATCCAATACACTTACAGGTGTCAACACTGTCATCTAATAAACAGACTGTGAATGGCAACAGCTATGCAAACGTTCTGAAAATCAAATTTGCTTGAAACTGAAAAAAAGTAAAACTCTTTCTCAACTTTTGTTCAAGAAATAGTTGTTTTGATTCAGAAAATTGTTCAACCGCATACTGCTGCTACAGCACTGGCAGCATAGATTGAAACTTAAGGGGCAGAAATGACATATCTTTCAGATAAACACGGTCTAGGACTAAATGCATCAGCGGCCGAGGGATAGAATCATTGAACACTAGTAGTTCGACTCGGCTTCAAATCTCGGCAAACAGAGCTGGCTACAAAGCAGTTTTCAAAGATTTCCCAATGTATAACGTGATTACGAATCAGTTTCTCTTTAAAAATCCTCCACAAGGGCACACCTTAGGTAAACAACCCTCCAGTGCTTTGCCGTCATCTAAGTAATCCAGTCTCATCTAGGACCAAGTGATTTCCGGACATTCTTAACATCGAAAAGGCAACTGCATAGGAAGGAATTCCTTTCAGATGTCAAAGTGGAATATATAACGTTTCGGAAAGAAGTGTCATAAAAGAGCCTGTTAAATAATTTTGAATTTCTCATAAAAAGTTCTAAAAATGCGCTTTTATTTTTATGTTGTGCATTAATTCACAGTGCATGATGAATTTATGAATTAATATTTTTACAGGTTCTTAATGTATTTAATATAATATCATTTAAATACAATTCCCTACTGAATGCGCTCCAAAAAGCTAGCGAAAAGGACTGTAGAGCTAAAAAAGCGGGGACTTCCTTTCCTAGGCTACTACCCTCTTGGGTCACTAGTCGTCCCGGTTACAGCTCTTCCCGGTCACTAGTCGTCCCGGTTACTAGTCGTCCCGGTCACAGCTGCGGCTCCCTCTCCCCTAAACCGGCCTTATCTTTTAAAACCGTGCACGTGTTTGTGGGAGGTGAGGGAATTTCGGTTTCGTTCTGAAGTGGAAAATTTTCTGATTTGTTTTTTCACTGCTGCTGTCACAGCCGTGACTGAAATAGGGTTAAAAACATTCCTTGACGGTTTGCCTGAGAACAAGGTATGTCATATTTAAAAGTAAGTTAGAAGTTTTTTTAAAAAATTGGCAGTAACATATTAACCTTTTCTCGTTGGTTGGAAAGAGTTCAAGAAAAGAATTTGAATGGGTAGATATTATTACAGCTAATTTGAGTCAAAAGTGAATTTAGAAGTGGTCCTTATTTTAGAGAAGCCGAGATTTTAAAAGTTGTTGCACGATAGGCAGAGACGATTTTGATCACCTTATTGAGGGGGACGGAGAGAGACAGAAATATGGTGTCGATCGCTCCCAGTGGCCCTGGCGCTTGCCGCGGTCTGCGAGTGCAGGTTTATTGGCGAAAAAGAATTTGATTGTCGCGTTTTTTTCACAGCCGTGGCGGTCACGTATGAAAAGTCGTGTGAGAATAATTAAAGAGTGACAGTATTCCCATAACAAATAAAATAAGTTCTTTTCGTTTCCATGGAAAAAGTCATATTAGTCACGAAAGAATTTCGGGTTTTTTCGTCGGTATTCCTGGCTACTTAGACATACATTTGAAGCAAGATTAATGGTCTCGTTAAGAAGAAAACAAGGGTGAAAAATATTCAATTTGGACAGTGCAACATGCAGCTTCATGCTTTCCTTAAGAGACTGATGGAGATAAAGAGAATTTTGCTGAGCAGAGAACAAGCGGTGAAGAATATTTGATTTGGACAGTGCAACGTGCAACTGCATTCCTTCCTTCAGAGATTGATGTAAGTAAACATCTGACTCTGGTGAGGCTCACAAAATGAGATATATGTAATGGAGACCTTATGTGAATTTTCTTTCCACTATTTTCTAACGCCATTCTTTTATCAAGTTATGGTAATTTAATTTTATATGGAATTAATTGGTAGGAATGGTATTTAAAATTTCAATTACAGAGAACTGGATTATGTTTAGTTCATTTTAAAATTTATGCATCAAAAGGATAATTCGGTTACTTATAATTTCTTATAGTAATTCAAAATAATTTTCAACGTGGAGGCTAAGTACTGGTATGCTGCAGAAATATTTCAATGTGTGAAATTTTAAGGGCAGTTAAAATCCAAATGAAATTTAACTAAGAAAAAGTAAATATCTTTTAACTGTCAAACAAAATATTGTACACTATTATATTATGCTTAAACTGGTAATTCATTTTATTTTCGATGAATTTCGCTTGAAACAGAAATGTGACTCGAAATGTTACTTAATCAATGGATGTAGGGATAGTCTGGCTAACTATTGTAATACACGTGAATCATTGATTAATAAATGTGTTTTAATTGTTAATTTTTACTTATGTTTTTTTGATGACTTGTCATGGCCTCTGTGTGATCCTTAGGGAAAACACGGAGCTTCTAAAACGTACCTTGATAACTTGTGTAGTTGTGGAATTAATTATCTACGTGTATTAGAATTAAACGGTCTGAATTAATGTTTTATTTGAAATGTTGATTGAATTCTCACTTGTATGGATTATTCTTCTTTGCTGTTTTCCTGTATTATGTATTTGTATTTCAACGAAAGGAGTTTGTGGCTATCACTTGAGTTTAGAAATAAATTTAACTGTTTCGGAGAAGTCAGAGAATATAGTATTATTTTAAAGAGAGATTAGTACTTGTAGAATTTGAAAATGAATTGTATTTTCATATTTTATTGAAAAATAATATTTTTTGATTTTATACCAAAACATCACGGAGGATATTATCCCATTTCAGTGTAAAACTACGGCCTTAAAGCGTTTGAGCTTTGAAGTAACATAATTTGCTTTATAAAGATGATGATTTATGTAATTTAATTTAACTTCAATCATCTGCCTTTAAAATTCAGATACTTACTTTAATGTGAGTTAATTTAATAAAATTTTCCGGCAACAGCAGTTGTTCTCAGTTATTCAACGGTAAGGTTCAAATTAAATATTTTCAAACCTTTTTAGAATTATTTTCTTTCCTACGTAACATTTATTACGGTTTCATTTTGAAAAGCACAAATATATTGAACCCGCAGGGTGTTTTGATTCTGAATAAAAAATACCATTCTTCCTTAAAAAATTTTGTTTTTAATATATGAATGAAGATAAATAATTTCCTTATCAGCAGAATTCAATAGCCTTCTGATAGTCACGATGAGATACCAAATATATCTTAAGTATTTGAAAAAAAAATATTTTGCAGGATATAATGCATTTTGTAAAATACAGTTTGTTGTTAGAAGCTTGGTAATTTTGTACTGCATTTTTGATGAAAATAAATCATTTAAAATTTTGAGTTGGAAAATATTCTGTGTCTGAGCGACATCACTACCTTTATTCGATCATGTGATTTGTTGTTATGAGGTATATATATTACTTTGTTATTTAAATTATGTGGTTTTTTTTAAATACTTCAGTGATATAACTATCCTCCTAATGAATATGAGTTACGAAAACAAAGACTAACAAAAGAACTTACAAGAATCTAATAAATAAATGCTATTTTACACTGTTCTTCATTAGCAAATTCGAAAAGTCGAACCTCAAAAGACATGACACTTAGCATTACAAATATCTTATCAAATATGCTAATGATTTAAATATTTACAAAAAGCTAAACTAATAGTATGATTATCCAGAATATCATTTTTGAAGTATTTAGAGTTATGAGTCATTCGCATCAAGTATCAGTACAAGATGGTTGAAACACGTAATTGAGTGGAATGGTTTGTAAGGCAAACATATTAAATGTTTCATGCCTGAAACTCAGAATTATTTAGATAAAAACTTTTCTAAAATCATTAATACAGAAAGCTTAAAACAAGAAGAGAAGTAGCGCTGAAATAGTGAATTTGACTAAAATACCAGAATTTGTCATAAAAGTACGGGTTCGAATCTTGGAGAAGTGATGGATATTTGTAAATATGCAATGTCTTTACAGGCATTTAAATACTGTCGAGCCGAGCTTGCTCTGAAGAAGTTCTTAATTTAAGAAGAGTGAGAGAGCTAAGGGTCCATCCCTCGGGGTACTTCTAATTGGGATTGAACAGGAAACACTCATACGGTTACCTATAAGGTGACCAAAACCAATGATAAGCGCTACCCCTTGCCTCTTGGCCATGATAAGATCAATGAACCTCTTCTGGCTAAGATCCAGATCAGAAGTATTAGTAGCAAAAACAAAAACATTACTCGTAATATCTTCCACTGTAAGACAACTTGAGGAGTGTACAACTAACGAAATTTTAAAATTTTAAAACACAAGCCGATGTTGCAGATTATTTTATTTCGTAAGTGAGTAAAAAATTGAATATGTAAAAATATTTATTTATTAATTAATAAATCACGCAGATGTAATATTATCAGAAAGCACTTCAATTATTTTTGAGCAACCAACTGAGTAGAATATACTGCATAGGCAATAAAAATAAAAATAATACGTATTAGACCTGCTTGCAGCACGAAAAAGAATTTTTCTTCTTTTCTTTCCTTTTGTTTTCCTTGGTAATTATGTAGTTTGATTATTTCAACACTGAGAAAACGATGTACAGTCATTAGGTTTTTCAAAGCAGAAACATGAAAAATATGCAATGCCCCTGCTGACATGCGGTATAGATTTAACATGCGAACCTCCGTACTGTCAGCCGCAGCCGGACGTGCTTTCTATTGCACCACGAAAGCATACGGTAAGGAGGGAGAAAATACTTTATATTCAACTCCAGCAGAGACGAATGGGAAGGTGGGGACCCAGTGTTAAACCCTGACGATGATGAATTATCATCCACCATATTTTAGTTCGGGCGCCACTTGTTGAATCATGATTTCTGCTTCAGGAAACATGACAACTGTTTGTTGCTCTCGCCGGGATTCGAACTTCGGAACTCCCGATAGCTTGCCGGACGTGCTTCCAATTACACCAAGAAGGGATGCGGTAAAGAGGGAGAAAATGGCTTAAAAATCATTTTGACAAATTTTTTGTCAAAATGTTATATATTATTTACATTTTATATATTTATTTACTTATTACCTTGAATATTGTTATGCAACAAGAAGCATAAACAATCAATGATGTCTGGTTTAACAAATAAGGTAGATCATACAAATTATTTTAAAATTTCGTGACTTCAAAATAATTACGTACAAATGTGAAACATTTCTTCCCTTACTTAACTTTATACTATATAAGCAGTTAACCTGCAACTATGCCAGTAACAAAATCTTAAAATAAAGTTACATATTTATACATGACATATAAAAGTATGCCACACAGAAAATGTGATAAAAAATCCAAAAATTATTTTCATATATTCCAAATAGATATGCATATTTTCTTGAAGGGAGGAGAAATACTTCAGAATGATACTCTTTTTTCCTCAGAAAATAATTTTTTATATTATTTGACAAAGAATAACTAATAATCAGCAAAACATCATACCTTGGGGTATTTCCTAAATATTCATAAGCATATTTCACATTTGCATTTGTTATTCTCACTCGAACTTCTTCGTTATCATTTACCAATTCAATGTAATACCTAAGTTGAGCTAACCACTGAAAATCATATTCACTTTGAATGCCTGTAAAAAGTTTTATTTCAGTGCATTTATACAGAAGAACAATCTAAAAAGTGCATATTATTAAAATTCTAATTAGATAAATTTGAAAAAAGGAGGACAATACAATCATCGTAAATCATTAACATTATAAAACAACGGCATATATTTTAAATAAATGTCAGTACTGATTCATGGAGTTGCATTAAAGTTATTTGATTTGACCTTATATAAGACGGCTATATACATAAGATAACCTAGCATTTTAAAAATTATGTGTGCTATTATATATTAAAATTAAGTTTGTTATTATATATTAAAATTACGTATGTTATTATATATTGAAATTACGCATGTTATTATATTTTAAAAAAGGGAGTAGGTTTGCAAGTAGTAAGATAGTACATAAGCTTGATATGTTATAAGTATTCTACCGGAAATATATCTAGTCTGAATACCTTGCCTTTAAAATAAAATTAAGCAAATATATTTATTTTGAATATGAACTTCAAGGAATCAGAGATAAATTATTTTAATATAAAACGAAACATTAGGCTGCATATATGAAATTAACAGGAATTTTAGAAAGATACTTGAAGAAAAAAATAGTCTAAACAAAGTATAGCAACTCTTTTCTTTTGATGACTATGGGAAAATATTGTCCAGAAAACAATGTAGAATACAACATAATTCAATATTGCAGTTCTTTCTCTAAGCTCTGAGATATATATATTGCAAAAATAATGTGGAAATGTATAAGTAATTGATATAAAGGAAGTCTCGGTTTCCAGCATGCATTTGAACTCATCTCCTCGATAAAATTTCGCAATTCATTATTTTTGCATCCACGTATGGAATATACTGAAGCCGTTTGCTTTCATTATAATATATGCATATACCTCTAAAATATTCTGCACTGTTGATTTAATTAAAAATTACTATTTTTCAAACTGATTCAATGATACCTTTTATTGGTCAGTTGCATTGATTCAGGGTACCATTACATCGATTCATTTATGTAGAATTTTACTTTTGTGCGATTTATGAAGCTTCAGTGTAAGATATTATGGCAATACATTTTTATACTAAACTAGGGCTAATTCATGTGTTATGCAAGCTGTTCGGATACAATGCAGTGTCCAAAAACACAAAAACAAAATTAGTATGATAGCCTAGTACTTTATAGGCCCTTCATAAGAGAGCAGAAATAATAATAATAATAATAATAATAATAATAAAGAACCTGATGTGATGGAAGGAACTATTCTGATGACAATGAAGGCTATAATAGCGGCAGACGGGTTTACAGTTTCACTGTATTCCGATGTGTAAGATTTTCGCATTTTGATGGCATCCTGGAAGTGTTCAGTAAAGTTAAAAGAAGTGATTTACGTGGTCACGACAAGATTCTAAACTCATATGAATGTTCTTCTAACAATAATTTACTGTCTTTAAGCTTTTATAGTTGCGTATTGTTTTGATAGAAGAAGCAAAGCCATATGATTGAATGCCCGGCATGAAAGGGTGTAACTTACCAAAAAAATGCGCATATTGTAAATGCATTAGAGGAAACTATTGAACAAACCCTGCCACCGCAACCTGTACAGTGTTCTTGTTGATATTTGGGATCCATGAATTAACAGGATTTTCTCTATACACAAATCCTTATGTCTTTCCAAAGAAGTTATAAATGCGACTAGTCAGATCAGGCCATTCGTTTCCAGTCACTCAATATCCGAATTACGGAGGCCAAACCCAAGGCCAAAATGCATAGTTCTGTGCATTTATCAAGATTACTTTGGTTGGGCCAACTCTTAAAGCTTATATAATGAAGGGAAATTTTTCATTCTCTTTTATGCAAAAATGTTAGTCATGTTCAAAGAAACTCATTTCAAGTGGCAAAACTGAAAGGAAACTAAACTAAATATCAATTATTATGCGATACAGAATGACTCAGTTAATAGAGGGAAAGGCTAATATAATGGACAATTTTATATGGAGCTTTAAGATGTATTAGCTTATTGCAGAACTTATAATTATATTTTATTTATTATGATTACCCTGCACTTACGTATCACGGACATATCATGGTGACATGCACCATAAGTATTCTGAACTTACGAATCATGATAATAATCATAGACTTACGTGCGACGGATTATTATGATGTGCAGTTATGTTTGCATGATGTAAAATATTTCACATGTATTACTGTAAATATTTTCGAATTTAAAATAAATGCCGTCTGGTCTTCTAACCCTACTTTTGGAGACTACAAGCTAGTACCAGATAGTATCTACCAGGATGACTAAACACTGAAAGACTTTTTCAGGAAAAGTCAGGTTAGTGGTCCGCCTTGGTGTTGTAACGGCATACGGGGCAGGGAGCAGTTGAGGAGTCCCTGTGGCAGTCGATCCCACTTCTGCAGAAAGGCAGTTTTCAACACCTGGATCGTCCTCGGAGGGAAATGGAGTGATGAAATTGCTTTCCCAACAGCATCCCAGAGGTGCTGGGGGGTTAAGGTCCATCTATTGGGTTAAGGTCAGAGGATCTGGCTGGAGAATCCATGCGGCGAATATCCTCACTTTTCAGGTAATCGTCGACCACCTGAGGGTCATCGTCTATTAATAGGAACCCAGGATCAAGTGTGCCATAAAAGGTTGAACATAGGGTTCCAAAATTTTCTCTCTATATCTCATAGCAGTCAGGAAGCCTTTGTAAAACATATGTAGGGGTGTGAGGCTCTCCAAAATACTGCCTGACCTAACCATTACATCCCCACCACCGTAATGATCCTTTTCCCCGATGAGGGAGGGATGGTATCATATTCCAGTCTTTCTCCAGATGCAGGTAAGCTGAGAATCAGTGTCTAGGCTGAAACTCGAGTCTTCTGTAGAAAGCAAGATGATCCATTGAAGTCTGGTCCAAGACGCATGTTGTCTGCACCACAGAAAACGTGCTCTCTTGTATGCTGCCGTGAACAGGAAGAGAACAGCGGCTCTTCTAGCTCTACCTCATTCAGCCTTCGGGAAACGGTAACCTGCGAAACTCGGGTTCTAGTGGCAACATGCAGGTCACGTGAGAGCTGTGAAGCTTTAGCAGTCCTGTATCGACGAGCTGAAAGTGTCAAATAATGATCCTCATTCGTTATTGTGGATCTTTGTCGAGGTCTTTTTGATATGAGTAAAATTTCCTGCTATTGTTTGCACAAATTGCAGACCACATTCGTACCACCAATTGCAGACATTGAGCTCTGCGTCTACCTGCACTTGTGACTGGCTGCTTTCAACCTATCAACAATTCTCCATCTCATTGCGTCATCCATACGTTCCGGTTACTCATTTTACCTACCACCTCATAAAATTTATCTGCTCTTGCAAGAAACACAGTGAATGCCTCGAAAGAGTACGAGCACACAAATCGTCGAAAATCATTCGTGCGCTTATAACCCATCCGGAATCACAGCTCCGCAGACATACACATGTACACTTAGGTATTCGACTTGAAAATTGTCTCACTCGTGACAATATAATTTATTTTTAACCTATCAGTTTGGTGTTTTTATTTGCATCTTTTTTATCACTTCTATCACGCAGCTCGAACCTCTAGCTGGTTATGTCGATTTCGAGAGAAAGGCAGACGTATAAGTAGGTTAACTGAAACCGAGAAGTTGTTTGACATTTGAGTCTACCATCTGAAGTTTTGTACTGGCTGAAGAACGTTCAGTCGTAGCCTATGTCTGGCGAAGCGAACTGAAGGATGGAGCCGCGAGAGATGTTTAAATGCTGACTACTGTAGTTGATTTCGGAGGAGTCCTGATTTAAACTGTAAGACACAGTTGAAAGTTTAGCATGCTAAAAATCAGAATTGTGATTTCTCTTAGAGTAGTACTGAAGTGTGAATTTTAGCTTATAGTCAAGTGGAATGTGTATCTGTATTTTTATGTTAATTCTCAAGTAAAGACTAGTTAAAGTTTTTTAAGTTAAATGTCATTGTGTTCTTGTCTGCATGAACCTGGAAATGTCATTTCCATTACGATAACTCATGTAAGGAAAATCCTTGGCACCTGATAATTAGAACCCACAGAGCTAGCTATAGTGATTACAATAGTCCAAAAACTCTTAAATCAAATAGAAGGCTTCATAAGTGTAATTAGACCAAGTTCAAATCACATCTAACGGGCTGCCTGGATGTGCATTTTGGGGGTCTTTCCCAAGTGTAACGGGGTACGGGTTACTTTAATTTAGAACGTCCTCCAAGAAGAGATCCCATCACTTAGGCAGATAACTCTAACGTGTTTTGATATAAACAAACTCAAACATTACTATAGGTAATCTGAAAATGTTAAAATTTGGAACATCTAACTATTCGTATGTGATGTTGCTTGAAAATAGCAGCACCTAAGACAAGAAAAATTTAGTTCGTATTTACACATCACACACTAAATGCATAATCTAAATTGCATTTTGTAGAACACATTGCATACAAATTATTACTACATCAGATCATCTAGTACAGTAATACTGACTGACAAACATAGATATTAATCATTTAATGCATAGATACTTATTAAATGCATACCACTATTAATCAGTTCCTCAACTACATCCCGTGCATGGACGTCAATAACAACCAGGGCTCCAAGTGTCACACGAACTTGTTTACTCAATTTTCCTCTCACTAAATCAACAATTTCTGCAAGTTGAGTATTCAGAGTATTATAATAGTTCTTCACAGATTCCAAACCACCAGCTATAGCTTGATGAACCTCAGCGGTCCAATAAATTTGTGACACACAAAGGACAACTTGTCCAGGCCACTGAACAATCCATTGTATCCGAGAAGTGATAGCATACGACTAAAATTTATACATTGCTTCATTAAAATTACTGTTATTTTAATTTGAAACACATAATAAAAATACATACTTTATTTTAAAATATACATATGGAATAATCAAATGTAGAAAATTTAAATAAATGGTTTCTTTTTAGTTATTTCCCCATCATTATTTATCAAAGATAAAAGATGTATGTGTATATATATATATATATATATGTAAACTTAAAGTATCTAAATTAATTAGTAAATTAGAATAAAGGCAAGGCAATTGCTCTATAATATACTAATTGCAACCGTGTATAGGAGGTTAAACACATTATCAAAACTAATCCAATTAAAGAGAGAATTTATAGTAGAACAATCTCGAAAAATAAAAATGCGAAAGGGAAAATATACAAAATTATACAAATAAAAATAAAAATGCGAAAGGGAAATATACAGAATTATACAAGTAAAAATTAATCTCCTTTTATTGAAACCCCAATTCAGAACTCAGCAGGGGAAAATGAATTAAAGCTTCATAAAAGTCGATTAATATGTTTCGTTCTTATATACATACATATATATATATATGCATGTATATAAATGTATATATGTATGTGTGTGTATAAATGTGTACATATATATATATATATCCTTAAGGAAGGTAGATGATGGATGGCTAATTCAGGTGATTTAATGTAAAAATGTAACATAGGTTCATTTTACTGTTACTCTTGTACTCACTTAGATTTGAACAGAACTTTAGTTTAATTATTGAATTTAAAATTTAGTATTACTGATTTCTGGCCTTTACTTTACTGTTGCTAATTTTAAGGGCCTTTTTCGTTTCTAATCGCCTTTAAGCCCTTTAGCAAGAAGAATTACGACTTTTTCTAACAAATCATGCTTTTTTTCCAATTTCCACTGCTTTCAGGCCAGATTTAACATTTGCTTGTTCAGCCATTTTGTTCTTCCCCTTCAAAAATTATTTACGTGACTCAGCACTTTACTGGACGCCATTTTGTTGAAAAAGCTTCCATCTTCGACTTTCAAAGATTCCACCTGTGTGCCCTCCCTCCTTTCTGTCCAGATTTCCACACTGCCCGTAGTGAATCATTGGTTCAGCAAAACGACGTTTACCCCCTTCTAAGTTACACCTTATTGGTTCTTTTCAATTTCTTTTCTGGTTGCTTCCTATTTTAGAATTCTTATTCTGGCAACCTCTTTCAGTTTTTTTACGCTTTTATTTTTAGCTGCTGCTATGGATCCAGGTATGTTCAATTTCTTTCTCTATTTTGAATGCAATTGGTCTTAGCAAGACACTTGTGTTTTATTTTATTTTATTTCTTGTTTTAGTTTATTAAGTTTAATTTTTCTAGCTCATTTGGATCTCCCTTAAAATTATGTAGTTTTTGACTCATGCCTAATTGGCTACTTTTGTTTATTTGTACATTAGCCTTACCAAGTTTTTGTAAAATTTAATCAGTAGTGCTTTTATTTGTTTTAAATTTTATAGCAGGTGCGTCGGGAAAAGAAACGATAAGAACTGAGACCCACTATATTATATAGTTTCTTTTATTTTTCTATTAATGTTTTATCGCTTCTGTCTCAATTATTGTCGTTTGACGAAACGCGTAATGGAGTTTAGCTATACTCGAATTTCTCACGCTTTTCCCTTGATAAACCCGTGACTAACCTCGAGTTAGGCTAAATTGCCATTTACTGCCCTTTATTGTTATTTATTCTTGTGTTTTAATACTTAATTTTTAAGTGTTTTTTTTAATTTAATATTGAATTTTTCAATACCTACTTTTTCGTTTTTTTAATTTTTTACAATTGCTTTTACTTTTTAGTTACGTTTTTGTTCAAGTTTTTTACTCTAGAACTAATCAATAATATCAAATTTACTTTTAGGCGATTGCTTTTAGAATTTTACTCCTTTTGCTTATGTTGTAATGATTTGCGTAGTCGTGATGGCTGAGTAGATAGGCGAACAGATGATGCCGACACGAATGAAATTTGAAGACGTCCCAATCTTTATTCCACGCACATAAAACCATCTTAGTAGACATTTATCCAACCAATAATGAAATACAATAAATACTATGTATACTGATTTCAAAGTAAGACGTAAGTATCTGAGAAGCAAGCGATAGGGTGTAAATTAGCAGTGGCGAAGTTAGGAGAATTACGTAATTTTTTGTGCCAAGAATATTTATACCAAGTTAAACATTGTAGTCAAAAATATCGTGCTAAAAAAAGCATCTAGAAATCATCGCATGAGGATAATATCGCAGACAGATAAAGATAGATATTCGCGCTATGATTTGCGAGAGCATAAAGGAATGTGGAATATTTTTATTTTTATATTTCATATTTTTGAATTAACTGATGAGATAAACTCCGCAGCTACTTATCTTCCTTTTTGTAACCTTTTTTTAAACTACATTTTTCAATTACAATAAAACTTCATAAAAAGATTAACTAATTAATGACCTTTATTAATTAATTATGTAAATTGAAAAATTATATAAACTGCTATAAGTAGCATCAATTTTCCACTCATATTCAGTTTTTGAATGCTTAAGTTTCCTTCTTAATTTTTTTTTTCAACAAAATTTTATCAGTTGATTAGAAAATATGAAATATAAAAGTCAAAATATTATTCCTCATTCCATCTTGCGCTCATGCATCATTATGCGAATATACGTTTACAGCTTTTAAAGTAGGAAAAACGTATGTCTGCGATATTATGGTCCTGCGATGATTTGCAGGTACTTTATATTTCACCAAGATATTTTGGACGATGATATTTTTAAACTGCGAGGTTTTCTCATACTTTAATTTCGACGACGATATTTTCTACCGTGATGCTTTAGAAAAATTTTGCTGATTGCTTTCTTTTCTCCCACGATGTTTCGTACAACGACGTGAACCTGAGAATGTTTAGGGTAAAAGATGCTCTTGAATGAGATCAACCAAACAAGACGAATGCAACAAACGGTCAGTAGGAACATGCATTATAAAAGGCCTTATGTTCACATTAGAAATGTCAGAAAGAATATCATAAAAGACTTAAAGGCATTTAAATTTCCTTGTCTACCTCGAGGCAGCACACAGAAATAAAAGCAGCTAATCTAATGAATGCATAATATTACATTAAATCATAAATGATTTATGATAGGAATATAGTAACTTTCCATCACATACATATTACTAGTGAAAAATGAAAGGAGCAACATCACAAAAGAAAATGAGGAGCATAATTCCTCTTTTTATTTCAAAGATAAAAAATTTAAATTTTACTCTTTATTTTGAAGGTTAAAATATAGAAATTTCATCTTGATATATTTAACATATCTTCAAAGCATAATTACATGTTTTTAAGTAATGTAACATCATAAAATTTCAGTCATAAACCAAAAAAGCAAGCATTTAGCATTAAATGTTTTGTCTAGATTTGTAGAAATTATGAATAATACATCTCGAGTGAAATACAAGCTTCGAGCCGACTTTTCATGCATCGAACTGATTATAGAGGTGTATCTACAATAAAATAAATAAATTTCGTCACATTTAATTAATTCTGGACACTGAGTTGCGTCCAGAAGTTCACGCAGAGTATTTGGTGAGAGTTGCAATTATAAAATTCAACCTCCTATCGTATCCCACACATGTTCAGTTGGATTTTAATCCGAAGATTATCTAACTTACACCATCTAGTTGATTCCTTCGTCTTCCAGATAGTCAGACACCAGTAAAGAATAGTGGAATCGTTAGCATCCTCGACCATTAGTATGAAGATATTACCTACTGTGTTTCTAAAATGCGTCACACAAGGATCAAAATCTCTTTTTTCTTATTTTTTAACAGGCAAAGTAAAGATGCAGGTCAGTGCAACCATTTAGAAGAATGCACGCTGAGAATTCCAATAACTTTGCATCGATAAGTTCGATGATGCTGTCAGAACTACTGCGTGTGTTATCGCTTTGCCACAGACTGTAAAATGTCTATGATTACTTTTCAGGGACGTCATCAATGAAAGGAACTCATCAGTATAATATAACATCAGTAGTGTAATATATACACCATTTTTACCTATTCCTTTCCTCAGCCTGAGTCAATAAGCCTCATTATATAGACCACTTCAAGGAAGATTTAAAAGCATCCCGAATATTGTGCTGCTGATATAGCTAAATCCCCTGCAAATTTGTGAAGAATTCATTCACTCCTATTTTTTTTTTTTTTTAGTGATTACACAAATAAACAATTTCGAGAACTATTTATGGTTTATTTTGGTCCTTGCCTGTTACTGAGATGCATTAGTTGTGTCTCTGAACTGTGTCCAGATTGTATAAGGAGATTTGTGGCTACGTAAATATGCTTGTTTCTCTTTAGCCTGCAGCTTCCTGATGGCACGTTATGTTTCATTATAAATTAAATGCTTCCTAAAAGGCAATTCCAAATGTACACTTAACTTTACTCCATATTGCTCGAAGATCCTTTCAATCGAAATTTGATGATGGTGTGTTTGATTGAGTGCTCAAAACTTGAAATATAAGAAGTTAAAATGCAATACCAAAGTTGAATGATTATGAAGAATTGATGATGAGCTTGAATTATGATGAACTTTATTTATGAATACTTGTATCAAATACAAATATTCATAAATCGGTAATACTTTAGGTTCGTAAATTTTCTGTCAAATCAAAAATTATGTTTTGATATCTTCCTCTTAGTAAATGTAGATACTAATGTACATCAATCACATCCTAACTAAATTACGTACTAATGTACGTTTATTCATTTTTCGTTCTTGTTCATGTTCTTATGCGGGATATTTTTTCCGTAAGGCTTTTGTTCTGTGAGATGTCACTATGTATGGAATTTCTTGATGTACGACGTTTGAGGAATATCTTTGCATATTTGTAATTAATGCTTTCCGTAAGGGAAGCCAAAAGATTTAATGCAATATAATAAAAAATAGCATCTTTTCAAAAAACGTTTTGAATAAAATATCACGCACTCCAGACACATATTTACACTAAATTTATATGTCAATAATTACAGATATGAAACAAAAAATAAAGGGATATTTCATTATACTTAGGCATTAATAAAGATATAACGTGATACATGTAATTACCTTATGAGCATCAAGAATAACACTTCTAACTGATATCAACATTATATCTTGAACCTGAAATATTAAGATTAAAACCTGTATAAGCAGCTGAAAATTATCAATTATGTTTTTTATTCCTCTTCAATAAGAATATATTAAACGTTATTTAATTATGAAAGTTAAAAAACATAATATATAAAAACATACGTAATGAAATGCGCGATTAAAAATACGGTACAAACTGATTGAGTTTTATATTAAAAAAATTTTAAGTAGAACAGTTTGAGCATACTGAAGAAGATGGAAAAATCATAATAATTAAAATTCAACAGTTATGTTAAGCAACACTTTTTTATATTTATACTTTGAAAAGTACAGCCATTCATTCCTAAGAAAAACGCGGGAAATCATTTAAAGAGCAAAATTCTCAAATATTAAATATGCATTACTTAATCCTTATAAAAGAAAGGTTAATTTATTCACTATAAAATTTGTTACTAAAATTTTATACAAAACTAAAGAAAATCAAAGTTAAGAAATTGAATAATTTTTATTCCATATTACGCCCCTAAAACGTTTATTTATTAAAAATTTATGGATGCTCTAGTAGAATTGTTCATTTAATTCTGAAACATCTCTAGAAAAGAAACTAAACTGAAATTCAGGACGCACTGTGGTTGTGCCTTTAAATCACAGTTTTCCAATATATTCTTGCTTAGCGCCTTCTTTGAAGGTTAATTAATAGTTTAATGCACTCTCCAAGTTTGAGTCTCTTCTACACTTGCAACAATTATATATTAGATGTCCTTTGAATGTAATCTTAAGAACTGACTGAGATGCATAAAACTATTATGGCAGTTACTGACAGTTTGTAATTCTTGTTGCCTTGAAAGACAAAAAAGAAACAATATGTATGCAACTAGTACCAGCTTTTGTGAAAAATTTACAGACATAATTTGGTGTGATTCCTCAAAATATGCCTGAAAGAAATATTTGTACACAAAAACAAATAATGTTCAAATATTTGTTTGAAACATGCTTAAGCAACCAATTTTGAAAGTGGGTTTTTAATTTGTCCACAAGTTTTCTATTTGCCCACTTGCTTCTCAATATCCCTGGACTGCCCATTGGACCAGCAATATCCCCTTAGAATTTCTCCAACTTCCACTGATGGGCAATAACATGCATGCTGGGAAAATGACCATTGTGAAAAATATTATGATGATCCAATAACAACTTAGATAACAATCCATGCTGGGAAAATTCCCATTGACTACCTATGTGACAAATTTTATGATGATTCAATAACAACTCAGATAACATCCATGCTGGGAAAATGCCCATTGACTACCTAAGCGAAACGTTTTATGATGATGCAATAACAACTTAGATGTTTTGTTACTCGATCGGGCAAACATGATGTTTGCGTGATTGATTTTATATTTATCAGATTATATATATATATATAGATATTAACAGAATTATTTATTTATTTATTTAATATCGGCATCTCAGGTAAGAACAGAAAACTACTAAAAAAGAAATTTTGTTATTTAAAATTTCAAATGTATACAAGTTTCTAAATTTAACAAACTGAAAAAAAAACAAAAGTTTTCTGATACAGACAAGTTTTATGCTAATAATTAATAACTTTATAAATTTTTACTGCTATATGTAAACACAAAGAATATTTTCAAGGAAAACATACAGTGCAAAATATGCATGAAATACGTTCTATTTACATAACCTTGAAATGTTTTAAAAATTCGATTTCTTTGTAATTAAAGTTACAATGTTGATAATTTATGAGAAAATAAGTTATTGCACATATAAAAGCGAATAAGAAACGCTACATAAAGATAATTTTTGTGTTTCTATGTTATAAAGCCTTGCTAAAAGCAAGGTATTATTTATCACCTTAAACTGCACATATTTTATAACAGGAAGCACTGTAGCCTTTTCCTTTTTTATATGAAGAGGTCATCTTCTAAACTGTAGTAAAAAATTAATTTGAAAAATTTTCTTATAAAAAGTAGTGAAACGTTTTATCAGCTATCGAAAAGGTATATCGGCAAACAAGTGCAGTGATACCTGTAAAAGCCACTTTTCAACTTGCCCCCTAGCTTCTTTTGTGGAAATCACGCTTACAAAGAACACCATTTCTCCTTCACTGCTTAGCATGCCTCTTATTTTCAAATCCTCATCAAAATCTAAGCTCGATATGCCTTCAAAACACTTTTTCAAATGAGGCTGAACACGCAAAGGATCTTTGGTTTCGGATAATATCTCCAACATCTCATCATTCGATAGAAAGAAGAACCTAAAATAAAATAAGACTTTACGGTATAGTTAATTTTCAGAATTACTTTTTAAAAATACTTTTATACATTTCAGTTATGTATAAAAGTATTTTTAAACCTTTAATCATTTACCTTTAAATCTAAGAAAATGCTACAATACCAAAGAGAAGTTAGAGGGGTTAATAATCCTGAACGATTTCAACTTCTTTCAATAATAATAGAATGTGAAATTTGAATTTTCAGTAATATTAAAGGAACTGACTTCAAACATTGAGAATCATAGGACATAACTGGGAAATATATCAAAGTTCCAGAATTATATCTGTTTATCTAGAAAAGCTGAAGAACTTCATCGTATCAGAGTATTCCAAAGTAAGAGGGAGGTACCTAAAGAGGATGTTAGTGTTAAAAAGGCACATGGATGATTTAACCATAATTTGGATGTTAAAAGTGTTGAAAAGCACTTTAACATCCAAATCATCCATTTCTACAAAATATTCCTATTGGGTTCTGGATAAATAATTATTTATAGCATTATAGGGAAATATAGCAAAGATACTAATATCTAGCATCTGTGCTAAATGCTACTTTAAAGTGGTAGGTTTGCTATTGATCAGGATCCTGAAGTCAGGTCTAGCTGACTTGGCCTACACAAATTAGTGAGTTATCGCTACGTCTGAAACATTATGAAAGTCTTGATAAGTTTTAAATAACATTTTTATTTAATCTGAACTTTTAATGTAAAAAGCGTGACTTGTGCTACAGACAAACTACCACTTGTGGCGATGTAAATTAAGCAATAACAAACAGTTCAGTTTGAACGCTGATAACGTAGTTTAAGACTACAGAGTTAAAAAATAAGCTATAAGCTGGCTCAATTAAGCAATTAAGTTTAAAGCATCGGCTAGCTAGAGAATGAAAAAGCCGGAGCAATCCCTCTTAGACAGTTGTTGGAAAAATTCTAACAGTGTCAGAAACTCTCTCTCTCTGTTTAAAATTCAAAATTCTCAGCTTACATACTCTCGTCATTAATACGTATTCTGGTGAGAAATACGAAAAGAAAAGTTATAGTACAGATTAAAATCATAATAACTGGACAATTAACATTAAAACATTACAAAGCGTTGTCAGAAGTACAAAATGTGAATAATCCACTTTTATCATATGTTACACATGGACAGCTCATTCAGAGACACATGATCCGGAATAGGTCATGCCCAGAGTTGAAAATGGAGTGGACTGATGATGATTTGCATTTTCATTGAAATATCTAGAAACATCGCTTATGCTTGATGGTCATATCACTGCCAAGGACTGTAAATGGACAATGCCCACATAGTTTTTCAGAAATTGTGCTTCAAAATTGTGTTATGTATCAGGATGATAATGAACTAGTTCCCATCATAAAAGTAGTGGCAGAGTGCTTTGAAGAACATGAAAGTGATCTTCAGCATTTTCGACATCCTGCACATTTCCCTGATCTCAGTATTTTATGCCTACTTAGTGTATAAAAGAAGGCAGTAATGGAAAACGCTTCTCTCGTCTCCTTTCATAAAATGAAACAGTCATTGTTTTTCAAAAACTATAGTTAAAAATACCTTTCACTATTAAAGATCTCAAAAGATATTTATTGCAAGAAGAATTGCTGCAGTATAGGCTTATAAAAGAAGGCCTACAGCGTGTTCATAAATAATTACATTCTAGACGCAGATATTTCGGCTCCAATGGCCAACTTCTATTCACAAGATCATCCACGTATTAAAAATCAAGTGAATTTAAAGTTGAAAACTTTGAACTTTTTAATACAGTTTTCCAAATATTGGACCAAAATTTCTTCATATGTTAATGAATGTAGGCTGTAACATCCTAGCCATGCTCTAATTAGAATTCATGTTAAAATATTTCTTAGAATGTTGTCTGCAATTAATACTAAACTGAAAACTTTAAATGAAGTTTTCTGAGTTTTGCATTTC
Organism: Stegodyphus mimosarum; assembly: GCA_000611955.2. Lineage (NCBI taxonomy): Eukaryota > Metazoa > Arthropoda > Arachnida > Araneae > Eresidae > Stegodyphus > Stegodyphus mimosarum. The sequence continues at coordinate 927,272 of KK122591.1, read as the reverse complement.
TTGTAGCTCTCAACATGTAAACACTGAATTTGCAATCTCAAATAATTATCTATGAACAATTTTTCCTTATGCCAAACAAAATTAAAAACATTGTCTTTATTGAGCGCCTAATTTTCTTTGGGTTCTATAGGCAAGTTTGCAGTCTTCTCTTATGAGGCATATTACTTTATAGATAATAAATAAAATCTCTTCCTTATCTCAAACAGTTGACTTTATATGAGACATCAGACCGTTTAGCAGTGGTTTTAAGACATATTTAAATTCGAAGACTTTCCTTTCAATAGTTCAAGCATTTTTTCTGAGTGCATAAATGCAGGGAGCTTTGAAGTGAGAGAAGACAAAGTTTAAATGAGATAAGCTTTTATTTCATCATCCAATTCCTTAGTTTGCAATAGAGATAAAACTTAGTAAAAATTTCTTTACAAGATCCCACTATGCTTAACGAAGGTAATATCACATATTTTAGTTTATAATTAAGGTGGCATTACCTTTTAGTCACCAAAACTGGCAAAATTAATCAACAAATCTGTAACTTGCAAATTTTAAATGTTACCAAGCTTTATGTTATGCCTTGGTTAATATTACCATGGCTGTGCCTATGTTAAAAAGGAATTAACACATTTTTTTTCATTTAGCATAATTCAAATATAGACTGTTTACATATATTTTAGATCTGATATCATCTGGAAGCAGCAATCGTGAGAAATTGAAAATATTTTAAAATGCACAGTTAGGATAAAAATTTAGAATCTGATTATTTGTTCAACCACATCTTATTAATCGCAAGATAATACGTGTAGTGAAATTCTCTTAAAATATAATTTTTAAAGCATCATCGACTATAATGCAATATTTTAGAATTATTTCTATCATCTTTATGAAAAAAATGTCTACACTAAGAATAACTTATGACAAAATGAGTAAGTATTTAATGCAGTTTTACCTCGGAAAATACAATCTTTTCATTTCTAAATAAGAATTTAAGCCTTTGTTGATTCTGTCCAGCATTTCATTACAGTCACAAAGAGTAGAATATGTTTCAGGTACAGATGTATTGCTCAAGACCTAAAAATTAGAAAATAAAATACTCCTTTTCTTTAAAAAATGTTTCTTAATAGAAACATTTTTTAAAGAAATTAAAAACAAACAAAAAAATGTTTCTTAATAGAAACATTTCAAAATATGCTCCTTTTTAATCAATTATTTATTAATGCAAATTTGAATATTCTATATGTATTACTTATATACTCGAAAATATTTTAACACAATCATTAATTTTAATATACATAAAATGTTTTGTTAAAATTTCACACAACTTAAAACAGATGATAAATTTCACAAGCAGTCAATGGTAGCTGTTAGAAAAATATCAATTCTAGTCAAAATATTACGCTGAAACTACTTCTCAATTGAGAAATTAAAATCTGACATAATACTGAAAGAGATGAAAGAAGAAACAATCTAAATATAAAATGTAGATAATAATAAACTGAAAAGTGATAAATATATATATGCATATATAAAACACTAAAAAATGCAATAAAATCAAATAATGGTAATTTACCACCAGCCCCATTGATAGTTAATAACGTAAGTCAAGTTTATCGTTTATAGACCGAATTCAGATCCAAGTTTGTTTTTAATTATGTTTCTACGTATTGAACTTTCTAATGTTTTGGTTTAAAGGTATCAAACTTTAAAATGAATATGATTTTTTTTATATAATTTAATGATGTTCCGAATTGGGAACACTGGCTACTTCTGATTAAACTCTCTCTGTCTGTCTTAAAAATGGAATATAGCGATAAGTAAGCTAAATAATAAGCAAAATAGTAAGAAATTATTGGAGATTTATTTTAAAATTTAATCTCTGCGTAAATACAGCTAAAAATACGAATTCAGGTAAAGATTTATAAATTTAAATGAAAATAATGTCCATTTCTGCATAAAATGTTAACTTCCTACAAGTATTGCATGCAGTGGCGGCTCGTAGCTAAAATTAGTGGGGGTGCTGTTCCAAAAAATTTTAACCTTTGTTTTAAAACTGTGTAAAAGGAACGAAACATGTATAAAAAGAAAAATTTTTTTGAAACTTCCATGAAATCTTAAAGAGAAAAATTAAACATTTCTTAATTACTTTAACCTAATTGTTACAGTTCAATCTTTACCTATTCATTTAAAAATAAAATCCATTCTTCTTATTTTAATTTGCGTGAAAAGATCAATAATTTCCTCCTTGATCTCTGGATGACAACTGAGAAAATTTTTCTATATTGAAAGCACTGCAAGCGCATTTAATCTTTCCGAATTAATAGTTCTTCTTAGAAAAGTTTCTATTTTTTGAATGTTAAAAAGCAGCGTTCAGCCTCTGATGTAGTCATGGGAACTGTCAAGAGAACTTTTATCAGTTTCGTAATTTCACTAAGAACATCATCTAGATTATTTTCAAAGATAAATTTCAGTAGATCAATTAATTTGCAGTATTTACGAATATCAGACTTACAATATAATACTTCTAGTTCAGTTTCAAGCTTTTCTTGTCAATCATTGGATATGCTTCAGTGGTCAGTACCATTTATTCTGCAGGATGTTCTTTCCTAAAACTAGCAAAGCAATTCTTGTTGAACAATTTAGCAGCTGCTAAGTGTTAGTGGAAGAATATCTTTCCATTATATCAATACATATAAAGTCACATATTTCCTAAGCTTCTGTCATCAGTGTCTTTGAAGAATTCTCACAGTACTTTGAGTTTCTTAATTCTAAAATAGCAGTTTTGAAATTTGTTATATATTCATTAACTTTAAACACACTAATTTCTCTGGATTGCATCTGGTTATATATTATTTCAACATGAGGCATAATCTGATAAAATCTCTAACCAAAACTTGAAATTATCATCATTTAGATATTTTGAAATTCCTGTTGCCTCTGCAATAATTTAATCTGCATTTGATGTTGACTGAATTTCAGCAAGGCAATTTTTTAAAGGTTGCAAATTTTCATGAACTGCGTTTATGGTCCGTATGTTGAAGTGTTCCTTGTAGAGGAAGGACGTGGAATGCTAACGGCCATATGCTTCCTTAGAATGGACACATGTTGCGGTGATCTTGAAAAGAATGTTGGAATAGCCAGAATGCTAGAAAAAAATATTTTTCCGTTTCTTGAAATACTTGCTGCATTTCTCATTATAAAATTAAGTTGATGTACATAACAGTGAATGAAATGTGCATTAGTATAAATTGGTTTTATTTTTGCTTGAACTCCAGCTTTTTTGCCTTTCATGACATTTGCACCATCAAATGTCTGAGCTATCAACTTTTGTTCATTTCCTTGAAGGATTATGTCCAATTGTTCTAAAATACATTTTGATATGCCATCTGCAGTTTGATTTTCTAGAATAAAGAATCCCCACAAACGCTGAAATATTTAACCATTCAATACATACCGTAGAACAAGGACCATATAAGTGTGTTCCGAAACATCTGTTGTGTCGTCAGCCATTAAAGCTACAAGCTTTCCTAATTTCTGTCCTTATCTCCTCATGGTATATTTGAAATAGGCAGTCAAGTATCTCGTTGTGAATGGTCTTAGAAACACCTTTGAAGACTGCACTAGTTTCCAAGTGATTCTTCAAATCTGAATCTAATTTAGAAGCAAAATTTACTAATCCTCTAAATACCCCTGGATTTACTGAATCGTCTTTTTCATCCTGTCCACGTTAGAGAGTTTCAAACCTTCCGCAAAAGAAAATGCAGTCTATTATTTTGCACAAAATTTCACGGTTCTTTTTAACCTTTAGGTTATGCTCATTGACTGGAAGTCTGTATCCCTCACTAAGTTTCTCTTTAATACTAACGGTTCCTAAAAGTGACAGTAAAACTACATTATCAACATGCTTCTTTGGCTACTCACGCTTTTCAGTTTTTTCTTTCATTTTGTTTGTATTTCTAAAACCACCTTTTGTCCACGTTACATCACCTCCAAACAGCAAGCACGGGAAACAAAACAGAGCATTTTTTACTTCACAACCGCAAAGCCAATTTTTCCATTGGTACCATTTAGAATTGAAACTGCGAATATATTTCTTCTTGTTACTTATGCCTGGCTGACATATTAGAATATCAGGTGTTGAACGATCTCTTTTCTTAATTGTAATTTTCTCATGGAGAGATAGCTGTGAAAACGAAAGCTCTTGAAGTTCACTTACAGTCACAGAATTTATTACTTGGATGCAAGGACATGGTCAAAGTTTTCTGTGAAATAAAAGAACCGAAAAAAGTGAATCAAATAGAATAGCTGAAAAATAATCTAACTAAGAACATAGTGTATGATTTTTAAACACAGCACACGCGGAGTAAAAAAAAACAGCTCCCAATGGCACTCCAGATTCGGCACTGCAAGAGCGACAGTGCTCTTCTCTGTCCCTGGCTCGAGTGCTGCTTTCTGTGAGCGCATGCGCAGAACAGCCAAACACCAGACCGCTGGAACTGTGAAGCGCGCAGTTCCATACAAAAACTTTCGTACCTTTTTCATAAACTGGAGGATGGCTACTGACATTAAGGATTATATATTGTAGAAGTATAAAGAAAGAATTAAAGAAAAAAGGGCTCATTATATTAAACATTAAAAATAATAATACGTGGAAATAGGGGATGCTGCAGTTCCACAGTGCTTATTACGAGCCGCCACTGATTCCATGGTACACTGGAATGCAGCTCAAATGTAATTTTAATTATTTATTTACTTTACGTTCATTACATTCTCCTCTTGCATTTAATTCTCTTGCATCTTACACACATCTACCCAAAGCGTTTGCTGTGAGATAATGACCATAACTCTTCTGCTGTAATATATATGATAGTGAACATTTGGTTTTTGGCTCTGATTGGGGTTCATCCTTTTCTTGCTGCAATTCGTACAAGAGCAATTATAACTTACCGACAGAACTCCAGGTAAATGAGCTGGTCATTTTTTCTGTGAGTTGTTGCGTCAAAAACTCATCCAGCCAAGACAGCCATATTTAAATCACTTGAAAATAAATTTTACCGCCATTTTTTAAGCTGCTTAACATTCTGTTTAACAAATTAAATCTACCCATTCCAAAATTATGTTTATGGATTAAATTCTTTAATGTATATCTACTTTTTTCTTTTTTGCATGTGAATGTGTTTTAATTGGATTATAAGATCCCAGAAATAATTTGAAAAAACTGAGTACAGTTTCGACAGCAAATAAATACCGATCCGTCACACTGGCAATCAAACATACCTCTTTCTACTGATCTCTTTCTCTCTAATGATCGTATTTTTAGACTCCCTACCTATATCAAAAACGCAATTTGCGAAAGGGATTGGCTCCGAAAAAAAATACCATTTTATCATCTTCTCTGGAAACCAAACCTCAAACGACCCATTAACAAACTGAACAGAGAAATCAAGACTCTAATCAAACAGCATAAGCAGAATATTTGAATCAAAGCATGGAAGGTCTTAATGTCAGTGCCGGATTCTTCTGGAGCTCTCTCCGACTCTGGCTCAACCTTCCGACTGCCCGAAATGTCCTCTGCTTTGTCACACTCATGAGATTTCAGATTTAATTAAAAGACTAAAGATTCGCAAAGCTGCAGGAGTAGATGGAATTTCTAACCCTGCTATCCGTAATCTTACACCTAACATAATTACACTTCTATTGTTATTAAGTACACTTCTATTGTTAATGCATGACTTTTCAATTCGCATTTCCCAAGCTTCTGGAAAAGCCCAAAATTATCATTATACCAAAGTCTGGTAAATATCACTGTAAGCCTGAGGCTTATATACCTATAATTCTTCTGCCAGGCCTAGGTAAAATCTTTGAAAGAGATATCCTTCATAGGATGAAACCTTGCTTCCATCTGCTTCCTCTTGAAGAGTTCGGTTTCCGCTAACAACTGTCCACAGACAGAGCAACTCAAAAGGATTACCGAATTTTCTGAGGCCTCCCTGCACTGCAAACTTAATATTGCTCTCCTCATGCTTGACGTGGCAAAAGCTTTTGACCGCATCTAGCATAAGGGACTCATTTATAAATTGACTGACCTGCATTTCGTCTGAGAAATTATTTTACTTCTGCGCTGATTTACGACCTCATTTTCCGAGGTTCAGTTGGCAATTCTATCTCGGAAGAGACTCCAGTTAACGCAGGAGTACACAAAGAGTTCACCGTTGACCCTTTTATATATTTATTATACGTTGCTGATTTCCCCAAGCTTATTTCTAGCTTCATGTCAATGCTTTCTTATTACGCCGACGACACAGCCGTGGCTGTAAAGTCGCCTAACGTTAATCATGCCATCCAAATGTTGAAATAAAACATTTCGCTCATTGAAGATTGGTGCCGATGCTGAAAAGTCTCCACAAGTGAGCAAAAATCCCAGCTAGTCTAAAAAACAGAAAAGCTGTTATCAAGAAAATCTTCTTCTCTTTGGAGAACCTGTTCTGATTGCTTATTAGGCGAAATATCTAGGAGTCGTCCTCAATTAGAAACTCACTTGAACAATCATATCGATTGTGTAGGAAGAAAAAGACCTGTATGTCATGAATGGTCTTTATCCCATCATAGGCAAATACTTCAGACTAAACCAAAAACAGACTTACTTATATTTCTACTATTACACCCACACTGACTTACGCCTCCTTTGTATGGGTCGCTGCAATCATGAGCAGTCTTCAAAAACCTTTAATTATTGCAATATCTGTAATCTCTGAAATAAATTTGGATTTCATATATCTTCTTCGTATTGCATTCGTTTGCCTAATAATACTGCGTTCTTATTGCATTCGTTTGCCTAATAATAATCACGGAATTGCGAAATTAAAATATTATTAAAAAACAGTTTTAGTACTCATTAACAAAACATACTTTTTTCTTAATTTACTATAAAAATACACTACAGATAAAATTAATTTTTTCATATAATACACAGTATTTCATAAAATATATAATCTGATTTCTTAAATACTGATGTTATGAATTTTATGTTAGTCATTATTCAAAATTTGATTAGATTAATATTATAATTATATAAGAAGCACGCCAACTTTAAAATTATGAAAAATCCAATCTTAAACTGATACCGCTTAAAATAGAAGGTTGTAAGTATTTTAGAAGGCAAGCTGATGCAAATATCTCTTCAATGCAGAATATTAATCTTATGCTCCAGAACATCTGAAAACTAAATAAATTCACAAAGGCATTCATTTGAAACCAATATCAGTCGAGAGTTTTGCTTAAATGTGAAGTGAATTTTTTTTTTCATTAATTCAACCCTCAATAAATACACGTTCAGATAAATATTGTATTAATATTCAATGAAATTCAGCATGTATGAAAAGGATTCTAATTGCAGCAAAGAACAAAAGGTTAGATTCATTCAGACTTTTCACATTTATTAATGAGGAATAGTAATTAGTTAAATTCAATAGTAGATAGATAAGGATTGTTTACATCAAATAATTAACTTACGTAAAGAAATTAATTTTTTATTAAGAAATAAATTTTTCTTTGATGTAAATTAAAAAATAAATCAATCATGCTTTTAGAATTTTTATTTTATGCCTCTCTGGATAGATTTTTATTTCTCTGAAATAATGTTTTTAGAATATATACTCATTGCCATAAAAATGTGCGCACCAAGAAATAATTGTGCGATCGTACCGAAACTTGACATGAAGGTACATATCGGGTAGATATGCAAATGATTAGAAATGCAGCGTCATTGCGCATTGCCACCAGAGGGCGTTCAACTTCGTTCTTCTTGGAGTACAAAACAGGTAAGCAGAGCTTGTTTGAGTGTACCTAATCTTATGCTAAGGAAATGCTGAGGTAGACATGTCTTCTCATTTCTGCCTCATTGGCCGCTATCCAGACACAGGCAGCAGCTTTATTACGGGCCCCTGTGTCTTCCGGAACCATCGCAAGGCGCCTGATTGAAGGATATCTGATATCGCGGCGCCCATTACGTGCGCTGCCAATAACATCCACTCACCGACGCCTCCCTTTGGAGTGGTGTCGCGCCCGACAGGATTGGACTTTAACGGAATGGAACCAGGTCGTCTTCAGCGACGGATCTAGATTCAATTTGACCAATGATGACAATCGTGTTCGTGTGTGGAGGCCCCTTGGTGAACGTCTCAATCCTGCTTTCGCTTTACAGCGACACACCGTTCCCACAGTTGGTGTGATGGTATGGGGTACCATTGCTTACGATACACGGTCACCCCTAATATTCATCCCTGGCACAATGACAGACAAGAGGTACGTCCATGACATCCTTCAGCCACATGTGTTGCCACTAATGGCAGGGCTCCCAGGAACCTGCTTTCAACAAGACAATGCTCGGCCACACACAGCACAGATCTCACAAAACTGCTTCCGCCGCATTACCTGGCCCTGCTCGATCCCTTGATTTGTAACCAGTCGAGCATATTTGGAAACATTTGGGACGGCAAGTTGGACAGCCTACGAGATTGGCCGAACTAGAGGCGCGTTTACAGCAACTGTGGAACGAGATGTCTCAGGACACCATACGCAACTTGTATGCCTCAATTCCCGCTCGTATGGTATCGTGCATTCGCGCTAGAGATGCTCCAACAGAGTACTAAAACTTCCGTTCATGTGTACTTTTTTCTGCAATAAATGATCCTTTTTTCTTTGATTTCCTAATCACTTACTTATATCAAAATAGTACTTACATATGTAAAATTTCGTTTCATTCTGACAACACTTTCTTGGTGCACAAATTTTTATGGCAATGAGTATATATATAAATATACGTAATGCAAAATAAATTAAAATAATAAAACATTTAAACTTTAGTCCATATTAATTTCAGAATAAACCACACGCAAAAACCAGAAGCACAGTGACAAAATGCAAGAAAAGGAGGCAAAACATGCCAAAAACAAAAAATAAAATAAAAAATTTACATCTTTTGATGCATTGTCTTTAGGGGGTTGGTACAATGAAAGAAGTAAATAAAACATCCTGTTTCTGAGCTAATCAAGATCCAAATTAAAGTTTAAAACTTAAAATAAGCTAAAAAAATACTAAAAGTAACCTGCATTTTTATTAGCCCACTGATACATAGTTCAATTCAGCGCAGAAAAACAAACACCAAAACATCTTAGAAATCTGCTACAACTGTAAAACCAATTTTTTTTTCAAACTCATTCCATATTTTAAATTGAACTTATACAAATATTGTTCAAGTACAAAAATATCAGAAGCTTTTAATTAATCTGATCTCCCATTTCTTAAATAATATTTTGTTGAAGGACTCATATTTAATACCAGAAGCTGATAAAATCAATCTACGCATCTATTAATATCTATTAATTAGATATCTAGACGCTTATATTTTTAGACTGATCCAAATAACTGAAAATGTGTTAAATTTATTTATTAAATCAATAATATTTTTTTACTGTTCTCTTGAAAATCACTAAGAGGATTTGCTCTTCCTAAGAATGTTACTGAGATCTTTTAAAACATTTAAAGACTCAAAGCTTAGTCAATGCCCAAAGCTATCATTATTATCACTAATATGCAAGAAGAATTCAAATTTTGAAATTTTTGATGAAAACCTATTACAGAAATTTTTAATACCATGGGTAAGAATTTAAGCTGGCATGCGATTAACTCACATGTCTAGTACAAGAAGTAGAAAGAAAACCAATAAAGATTGATTAGCTATCAATTAATAAACTGAAATATCATTGATTTATGATATTGTAAATCATAAATCAGTGATATTTATTGTATTATCGCAACTTTTCAGTAAATTTCCGCATTGGAATTATTACAACTTTTCAGCAGAACAGTTATCAGTTATATTGCTAATGATAAAACAGTTTACAGAAATGACAGATATCATAGTGATATAAATAAATCTAAAACTTTTATGAAAACTCTTGTAAATAAGAAAAAAATTAATTTATCCATGTTAATAAAATGACCTTTGTATTTAACAAACTGATATTTTAAACACTTGATTAAAAATCAAATTGTAGAACTTCATGTTTTAAAAGCAGCTAAATAATTTGGATAGTGTGTTTCTGAATTAAATTATTTAGATATTCATACATAAAATGAAAATATTTGATTTATAGTAATATATTAAACATATATTTTTTTAAAGACAGAAAACAGAAACTCTTTATTAAATCTTTTTCATATTAATCAGAAGAAAAACTGAAATTAAACCAATTAGAATCTCTGAATGAATAAAACATATTTACTTTGATAGAAAAGTATTTTCAACAATATTGAGAACCTGATGCCCAAATTAGTTTTAGATGTAGATAGATACATATTATACACATGAATAAAAGAAATTTATATTTCATTACATTAGGTTTTTCATTTGTTTCTTTCATGACAGTCCTCCATAAAAAATCCACTCTTTGAAATAATGATCCTTCCTTTGGCATTTGCTGTAATATATCAGCAGATGAAAAAATTGGTTCTAAATACAGCCATTGCATTTGAACTTTCAACCACTCATCAATGGTATCTTGCGTTAATTTTAGGATATCTTCCCATTCCTAAAAATAATTTATAATAAATTAATAAAAATAATTTTCTTAACGGTAATAGTTATTAGTATTAGGAATTAATATTAATTCCTAGGAATAAAATGTTATGTATAAAATGTTTCCAATTAATGCAATCAAAGTTAGCTTAGTAACAAATTTTAAATTCTTAAAAGTGTATAACAGTTTTCAAGAATTTATTTGTAGTAAATTAGATTTAGTTTTCTGTCATTCTAATGACAGATTCACTTGAGGCACAAAATAAGATGTTTTCTTGTAGATTTCCTCTCAACATTGAAACATAGTGCTCCCAGCATTACATAAGCTATAGCCAAATCATCACTGTCTACAATCCACGTCAACATATTATAATTTATCTAATTTCAGAGACTTGCTTCCTAAAATACTGAACTAATTTAGAATGAGGAATATTGTCATTTTCTCCTTCTTTGTAGAAACAATAAATAAAAACTGGAGACCAAGTTTATATTTTGCAGCAATACCTTGTCACTTTGTAGATCATCTCTTTCTCATTACCCAATACTGCAAGTGAAAGGCATAAACAACAGAAACGAAAAGCTTAAAAAAAAAAGAAAAGAAAAAGAGAGAGGGAGAGCAACAATTAATGGAAGGATAACAATGATCACTAGAAAGAAAACTTCCTACAAATTACTAAGACTCTTAACAGAAGTACATTGGAATAGTTACCTGGCATGTAAATAATACAGATTTTCCAGATAAAACAGTGTGTAATAATTATGTGTAATAACTGACCCATTGAAATGGTGTATTGAAATGATGACTTTATAAAAAAACACACCATAAAAATAATCCAGTGTCCAAGAGTACTTTATAATCAGATTAACTAAATTTCTAAAATAAATATACAGGATATTTTATTATTAACTTGTATCACAATCAGAATCACTTAATTTCAAGCCATAATCACTTTCCAGTTTCGCTGACTATAACATTATTACCGAAATTTATAATGATGAATTTGCTGATTTTAAATGTTCCAACATTTCATCAATATATGCCATAAATTCTTCCTTTTTATTAAATGCATTTCTATGCATACTTAGATAAAATATTATGTGCGTTTTAATTATTATGTGTGTTATAATTTGCTAAAGTCTCATTAGCTTGAATTTTCAATAATCTAATTTTTTTTCCAGCTCGATTTACATTAATCTGACTGTATATTTTAGTGAAATGATAGCAAATGTTGATATTACCTTTATTTCATTTTCAAATGGTTTTGCAAATGGTGAACCCCGCATAGCTTGAGTTTTTACAATATGGTCATCAAGAAGTGTCTGGATTTCATCAACAGAAGATAAAACAAAGGTTCCACTATCTCGATGAGGTACAGTTATAAATTCAACCTCTTGCCACTCTTCTTTCATTTTTTTCAGAGCTCTCTCGAGGCCAAGTTCCTGTAAAATATTAGGTATAAAAAATAATATAGTATAAAAAGCATTCTTGAAACAAGAAAGTTCGGATAAATATCCAAAACTTTTAACAGGAAAAATGAATTTGATAAAAATTAAATTTTACTATACTTCAGCAGATTTTATCATAGAGCAGAAAGAATGCTATCCATCATAAAAATTCCAGCAATTTAGCATGTGAGAATATTTTTAAATTAGAACATTATAACTTGGAAATCTGTCATGGAAATCTACCACGGATGGGATTATCTATATCTATAATAATACACTACATGATCATTTATTTATAACACAAAGTGAGTCACATTCGCCTCTGGGATTTTAGTACATTATTATAAATCAATATATATATATATA
>KK122591.1:899593-914878 GCA_000611955.2 Stegodyphus mimosarum | reverse complement strand
TAAGGTGATGTTGCAGGGTTTTATGCTTACTAATCATAATATTGCCTTTATTGTCACTTCTATTTTTATTGGCTCCCATCAGAATGCCAATTAGCTAATGCTGATAAGTACGGTTAGAGCCCAAAACATCGCGGCAAAAATGTCGCGGAGAAAACAAGGTAAGGCGAAAATATCGTGGGAGAAAAAAAACGCAAAGAGAAAACATCGCAGTTCTAAAACATCCTGGTAGAAAATATCGAGGGCGAAAATAAAGCGGTTAATAAACTTCACAGTTTAAAAACATCGTCGTCGAAAATATCGTGGTATAAATAAAGTACCTACAAATCATCGAAATACGATAACATCGCGCATATGCCTTTTTCAAGTTGTTTTTGCTGCGGTGCTTTTGGTGGACACCGATAAGTACAGAGTTCACGAATTTAAGGGAGAGCTTTTTGGAGTGGACACTGATCGACTTATACCTATTTTCTTCAAGCTTTGCTTTAATTGGCTTCAGCCTTGCTAGCAGAAATTGCTCCACAAATAGACGGTCTGAGCCAAAACTTATAGGCATGCTTTATTCTTGTAAATCTCATACTTTAAGTACTTACATTTCAAGTTAAGGTTTCGTTTCTGTTGCTCCTACATATTGCAGACACTCTTTTGCACAAGTTGCGCAAATTGTTAGGCTGACAAAGCAATAAAAAGGTTTATTTTATACTTTCTTCTTTATTGGTTTTACTTTACTAAGAGAGTAAAACAAAACGGTCATTTGTCTTACTGTTTTCAGAGCCAAAGATGAAGTAGATATATTAATTACAGCATACTTGTGGTAAATGAAAGAGAATATTTATAAAATTTCTTACAGATCTCAAAAACATTGGATATGTCTGTCTTTTAAAACACGGAAAATGTCTACACCATTAAACCCACCGAAAGTGAAGTGCTTCATGCTCATTTCAGTAACACAGAAAATAAGCCCTTTAATGCCTATCCTATAACAAAATTTGGCGCCTGCTCATTCGTCCACTATCTGGTCAATCTGAGTTAAAGCCTCATCTAATTGACCTTAATATATTATGAAGCTGAAACAACTCATCACTTTGGCTATAACTCAGGTAAATGAAACAGTAGAGAAGTGAATGCATATTGAAAGAGATTACAAGAAAAATATCAGCTGTTACAAACTCTGCATGTAACCATCCGTCAGGGTTACATGCAGAGTTTGTGAAGTCTATAAAAGATGTTAAACATTTTATTTTTCATTACATTTAACACAGCATTCGTACACCCTGGGAACATTATTATTGCACTCTTTTGCATTATGCTGTAGTAACCGACATCCAAGTGATCATTATTATTAATGCTGTATATTACAAGCATTAAAGATTTATTTCTTGGAAGTACAGTAATATTCTTGATAAAATGTTCTAAAAGAATTGATTTTTCATAGCAAGTGAGAAATTTTGTAAAATAACAGCCACATTTTAATTTGAGAAAGGGTACAAATTATTAATAAAGATTTGCATAATGTAAGTAAGCGGATGCAATTCATTGGTTGGACCACGTCTTCTTCCTTACGTGTCAGATTCTCGGAGTTCCAAAAGAAGATACAGCTGGACTTTTAAAGTACAGCCTGCTACTTGTAATTACATTATTCCAAATCTTATTATTAATTTTCATCCTTTCACAAGTTAAATTTATTTGACATGTCAGTTTTTAGCAAGAGCCACATCGAACACCATTTGGGTTTAGCCCAACTTTAATTTTACAATCAGAGAGGTGTTATACAATTCTAAACATTGTGTAATACTGTGCGAATTTTTTACATACGTAAACAATTTTAGTGAAATTATATGTGAAACTTTAGTTATTTATTTGTATAATGTAATCTGAAAATCTAAAGAAGCGAAGCTTTGCCAGAAAAGTAAGAATACAGGGGCAAGTCTATGTAACATTGAGTAAATGGCAATCTGACTAAATTGACGAGATATCACTAAAGTGACGATGTTTTCGGCGATAAAAATTAGTCGCAAAATTTAGCGAGAAATCGCCAAAGTCGCCAAACTTGGCCACCATTGGGCTACATTATGGTCTGGTCTTTATATGACTGTAATGTGTATTGTTACTGAATATCAACTGAACTGATGCTATAAGTAGTTTTAACCGAATCGGGCCTTCATATGCCTTTCAATAATTTCGAGGAGTGGAAGGTACTAGAAACCTTTCGGCGGCCGGGAGAAAAGTATATAAGACATCAGACAGCATCAGTTTCTCAGTTGTTTAGTTCAGCGTGAGTTCGGAATATTGAGATATCTCCGTGTGAACTTCGCTCTTTAGATGCGCCTTGCATTGTGTTGTATTTAACATTCTTCGTAGTTTGCAGTGTAATTATTGATAGTACTCTATGGTACTGTGAAAAGCTGTTCGAGTATTTTTGTGAAAAGTTCCAGAACTGTGAAGTGCTTCTTTTGGTAAAATAAATTTTATCAAGCTGTCATCAGTTCTGCACGCATTCAACTCATTACGAACCTGTACGCATGCAACAATTTCTAGTGTCAGAAGTGGGACTGAATGCCGGTGACAAGAGCGAGGTAAGGAAATAAGACAGTAGGTGATTGCCTTTGATACATTCCAAGAAAAGATGTAAGGGACCATCAACTTTATAAGGTATATCTCCCACATTCTTAGCGTGCCTTCGTGGTATAATGGTCAGCACACTGAGCCGGTATTTCAGAGGTCCGTGGTTCGATCCCCGGCGAAGGCATTGCTTATTTTTCATCTCTCTTGTTCCAAAAAAAAATACCCAATGTCTCTACAACTTCGTTAAAAAAGAGATGAAAGATGGTCAAAGAGGGATAAAAGCGGGCCTAGAAAGTTGGAAGGGACCGTCAACTCGGTTAAAGAAGAGATGAAAGCAGGTCAACAGGAAATGAAAAGAGATATTACTGCCATAATGGAAACAAATTAGAGTTTATAGAAGGCAGAATAGAAATGCTTGAAGCTGAAGAAATTCTAGAAAGAGATTTGCTGTCGAAGAACAAGTCGAAGAAAGAATTTCTACTGTCTAATAGCAGACTGATAACAGATGTTCTGCTGCTCTCGCCAAGACAGTTGGCAAATTAAAGAAATCCATAACAACAGTTGGGTACGCTTTTAAATTCGATCATATGTCGTGACGAACCTCTTTAAAACTATCCACATATGATGGAAAGACATACTGGCATGCCTACAAGATTCTCTATAATGGCAAATGCAAATGGGATTCCAAAATTAAAGCCAGTCATCTCGCCGGTTCTGTCAGAGAAGATGCAGTGGATATCCTTGAAACTTTTTCTGAAAACCAGACGCTAGATTCCGAAGCTCTGTCGGGCATGTTAGAACTGCCCTTTGTAGACAAGTGTTTAACCCTTTCACGGGCGCATAGCTAAAATACACTTTTCTGTGATAAAGTACATTATAAACATAATGTTCTCAACCTTCTTAAACATTATTTGGCCTTATACAATTTTTCGGATCGGGGGTCTTTTGTCTAGGGGACGGCTAGAGGTTATAGCCACTGCGCACATAAGACATTTAGCTTACCTGTTAGGATAAAATTAATTCACCTTATTATTATGCATTTTTATGAGGTATTAATACTTATGGAAATAACAATTTTAATGATAATTAATTACAAAATGTTTGAGGAATAAAGTAATAATAGCAAAATAATAATTATAAAGTAATTTCACAATATCGTTGTTGTACTTATTGAAAGTTTTTATGCATGTATCTATCTAGTATGAAATTTTTCGAAACAAGTAGGACCACTTGATTGGACACACAGTGGGACATTGCAGGACTTGCAGAGCCATCGAGAACGATTAACTTCTTTTTTTGTACTACAAAGAGCACATCTTCTGTATAAGCCACCTTCCGTTTTTACAGGAATATGTTTTGCAACTTCTGTGCGCTCATCTGTTGGAACATATGGTTTGTGCTTTTTTACGGGAACCGATTTTGAACTTAGACTCCGTTTCTTAGAGAATTCTTAGAGAGAATCCATGCAAAACGTTTTACAGACATCTGTTGTGCTATGTACTCATCATGCAAATCGGGATCCATTGACCCGTAGTCTCTGTAGTTTGGCAAACGTTTGATTCCTATGAGCAGATTGATAGCCAAAAATCTCAGTAATTCATCAAACTCTTAAGGCTGAATTTTTTCCCGCCTTGAGTTGCATACAGGTTACTTTGAAAAATAATATCTTCCAAGAATTTTGCTGTAATAAACAGCAAAAACAATCCAAGAGGAGATGGATTTTGCATTTCTAAAACTTCAGAAGACGGACCACTATCTTACGTGAATTGTGGCAGAGATTTGGCAACAAAATGTTTATTCCATTTCACTTGCGGCTTAGAAGTAGAAGGAAGCTGTAACTCCTCAATTTCTTCATCATCAGAACTAGAAATAATATTTTCCTCTTGAGCGAAGTTCGCAGCATAGTCTTCATCAGTATCACTATCATTAGATGCTGCTGAACCATCATCTGATGGCAAATCTTCAAAAATAGCAAGAGCCTCTTGTACAGATAGGCCCTTTCTAGACATTGTACTAAACTAAATAATTATGTTGAGATCAAAACAGTAAAAGAAATGTACTATAATCTTATAAAAGCAGAAACTAATTAAAAACAGTAAAACAAAATTATCCACATAGAGAAAGTATTCTAAATTTCGTCTCTCTAAAAAAAAAAAACTTTTAACATCTGGTCAAACAGATAAACTATACTGAGAGTGAAAAAACACCCGAAAAGAAGCCCGAAACCTCATCAGATGTTATAAACAAAGTTTGTTTATATTTCTCCCTCCTACAGATACACTAGTTTCACTCAAACATAAACCTTCTCTAGGTAAAGGTAGTGCGTCGTTTTCAAGGTCACTGTTACTGCTCTAAAAGAGCGGTGGACAGACCCTGTATCCACGTTCGAAAACTTTTCAAAAACCTAATAAAAATGAATTGTCTTTGCTTGTGAATTAGTTTAATTTACTTAAATGATAGAAAAATATACATTAAAACTGTCAAAATGTTCTTCATAAATTAGAAATAATTTTTAAAATAATAAAATTTCGATTTACAGTACTTATGCACTGCATGCACAACTTCAGCATTCCATCAGAGACCATAATTCGATAAAAAAAAAGTGCAGTGCTGCCATCTGTAATGATTTTTGTGCATTTCAGCTTCAATCAGTGCAGGTGGCTAACGAAGCTAGACACTGCGCACTTAGAGAAAAAAATATATTTAGGTGGCTTGACTTTGTAGCCATTGCCCGCGAAATGGTTAAAAGCCTAAAGCAGGCTTCAGTTAAAATTTAGCCAACAGAAGCTAACTGAAACACTCCAGGAGCTTGTTACGAATGTTGAAAGGCCTTGGCTTTTCGGACTGACCATCAGAAAAAAGGGAAATCCTGTCCCTGCAGTACTTCATCGGTGGCATCCGGGATCCGGAGATAAAGAAAGCCCTGCGAATGGCAGATGTCAAGGTCAGCGTGTTAGTGTACGTCATGAAATTTGAGGCAGCCCAGCAAGCAACTCGTAGAGACCGTCATCGCAACAGAGTTGCTCATGTCTAGGAGCCAGTGGATCAATTGACTGCTCGTCTAGACGATTTAACCAAGCAAGTCAATGATTTGGGATGGAATAAGAGTGACAAGAAACAGACCCTAAACTGCTGGAACTGCAGAACACACCAAGGTGCGGAAGCTAAGAGCATTCCCAGCAAGAAGGTGGGAAGCCAATTAGTGGCTATTTCGCGGTGTTGAAGTTGCCAGAAAACGAAGGGCCCCATTTTAACGCGCTTCAGGTTTTTGCAATGATGGCAGCAGAAATAGAATCTTCATAATGGGATATACCAATGAAGTTCCTTGCAATATTATAATCGATACAGAAGTCAATGTTACCATCATCCGGAAAGGATTTGGCTCAACAACTGGAAGGTAAACTCATCAGGATTTGGCTCATCAACTGGAAGGTAAACTCTCAAAACGCTCTGCGTTAACCTCCAGACTGTATCCGGGAATAAAATCGACAACTATGGAAAATTAAACGTTCACACTACGTTTGGAAGTTATGCCTATTATCACACGGCACATGTAGCAAAATATTACAGACCCTTGCATACTAGGATTAAATTTTCCACGGAAATATAGTTTTACCTTGGACTTTAAAAATAACGAATTGCATTCTGCCTCTGAGAACATAACCCTGTTTAGAATTAAAGATGAATGAGTTAAATCCGTCGACCAAATAATAGCTCAAGACGATATCACAAGAACATAATTTTTTATTCCCGGATCCATAGCTGAAAATAAAAATTTCCGACACGGCATAATAGAATATTCTAAGAACTATTACAGCCGAAAAGAGTACTAATAGGCTCAGCACTCGTCCATCTATCGACAACCATCATCCTGGTGAGAGTTACCAACGTAAGTGATAAGGAGAAAGTCATTAAGAAAGGCGAATTGTTTGCAACATGTATTCAGCGACCTGCGTTAAACGAAAAAGTAGTCCTCCACAGTCTGTATCTTCAGAGAGCCTAACATCGGAATTATTGCAGAATGCACTTCTAAGCGATGAACATAAGAGTACTGAGGAACATGTCATTCAAGAATTTTAAGATGTTTCCTCCTGCTCATCTTCTGACGTATGTCGCACTAGTGTGGCTCAGCATAGAATTGATACGGGAAATATCCGCCAATCAGGCAACATCCAAGACGTCTGCTGATTGCTAAACAAAAAGAGATAGGAAAACTTCAAAAGGACATGGAAGAAAGCGACGTTATCGAGACTTCAGCAAGTCCTTGGGCCTCTCCCATCATCCTGGTAAAAAAGAAAGCCGGTTCAACTAGATTTTGCGTTGAATGTTGCCGGTTAAACGAGGTTACAAAGAAAGACGACTACCCTCATCCAAGAGCTGACGACATTTTGGATACTGTTCCTGAAAGCAAGTGGTTTTCGACGATTGATTTAAAGAGTGGAATTGACAAGTACATCTGATGACTGAGAAAAGATGGCATTTACTACCGACATATGTAATACGCCAGCAATGCTCGAACGCCTTATGGAGACCGTGTTTAGAGGACTTCCTACAAAGCCTATCTGATATACATGGATGACATCATCATCGCTGGGAAAACTTTTGAACAGCATTTAGAAAATCTTAGAAAGGTGCTTCAGAAACTTAAAGAAGCCGATCTAAAGTTGAGTCTCGCCAAATGTAAATTATTCAACGGGCTTAACTCGAGGAAGTGGCTTAACTCGAATATGTCATCTCTGCCGAAGGTTGTATACGGATCCAGAAAAGGTGTCAGCAGGTAAAGACCGGAGACGCCAAGAAATTGTCCATCAGCTGAGAAGTTTCTTGGGGCTTTGCACCTACAATAGGAGATACGTGAAGGACTTTCTTTCCATCGCAAGACCCCTTCCCAAGCTGACACCAAGCAAGCTCAAGAACGCGTCCTAACATACAAGAGCAAATGTCTGTCTAAACCGAAGAGGAGTTACTGTGTCACCAGGAAACAGTTGCTCTGTATAGTTATAGCCGTAGAACATTTTCATCATTACCTTTACGGGAGAAAATTCCTGCTCTGCACAGATCATACATCGTTGATCTGGCTTTTAAATTTCAACATTCCCGAAGCCCAAACAGCTAGATGAATTCAGAGTCTCCAGGAGTACGACTAACTGTCTACTATTGAAAGGGATCTGGAAACGGCGATGCGCTGTCTAGAAGACCGTACTAGAAAATTGCAGATATTGTTCCAGGGTCGAAGTAAAATACGAGCTGCTTAATCCAGTTATACGTCAAGTTACGAATTCAACATCGTATGACCCAGACCACGGAGTGACGAAGAAGTCAGGAAAGATCACTTGGAAAAGGCGACATTAAACAATGGATTCCGTAAGTTAATCCATAATTAACTTACGGAATCTTCAAATAGGAAGCCTAGCTGGCAGAAAATTCCTATCTATAGTCTTAAGCAATATTGGGGCTCTCTGGGACTCACTCCATATTCGAAACGATGTCTTGGACAGGAAGTTTGAATCATATGATGGAAGGACATTCCGATGGCAGCTGAAACTTCCATGATCCCGGATATCGGCAAGGAATTACACAACAGTCCAACAGAAGGCCACTTCAGAATAATGAAGATTTTGCATAGAGTTCGAGAGCGCTTCTATTGAAGTAATATAAGGGATGACGTAAAAAAGTGATGCCAAATTTGCGATGCCTCTGCTAGTCGAAAAGACCAAAGAATCGCAGCCAAGGGAAGCTGCAACGTTACAATATAGGAGTGCGTTTTGAATGTAGCGCCTTTGACATCCTAGATCTCTGCCATAAACTGTTATTGGCAACAAATACATCTTCGTTGTCATTGATTATTTCACAACAAGGCCTGAAGCGTATCCTATTCCTGATGAAGATGACGCCATGGTAGCAGAGAAAATGATACAGCATTGAATTTCCAGATTCGGAGTGCCTCTTCAGTTACATTTCGATCAAGAAAGAAATTTTACCTCGGCTGTAATTAAGGAACTCTGCAAACTACTTGGCGTAGACAAAACCCAAACGATATCTTTACATCCCCAGTCAAGCAGCATAGTAGAGAACTTTAATCAAGCTATCCTTAATAACTTCTCGCTGACGGTTTCTAGAAACCAACACAACTAGGACCAGAAGTTACATTTGTTCTTACTGGCCTATCGCAGTGCTGTCACGAGACTACCGGCTATTCCCAGTCCCAGATGATCTTCAGTCGTCACCTTCGTCTGCCTTGTGATCTCTTGTTTGGTCGCCCTCCTGAGGCAACTTCATCGCCTGGGCGTACATTCAAAATCTCCAGGCAATGGTTTGAAGTGATCCACAGTTTTGGTCCAGATCGAGTCAGCTTGGCGACGGAAAAGATGAAGACTCGATATGATACGAGAGCTACAGGATATCGATTCAACGAACGTGACAAGGCGTGGTTATGAAATCCGATTCGACGAAAGGGCTCTCTCCAAAACTACGGCCACCCTGGGAGACGGTCTTTATACGGTTTTAAACAGGCTGAAGGACGTCGTTAAGCCTAAAGACGTTCATTACGATAAGCTAGCTCCTTACTATGGCTACAATAACTACAGTGTATGTTATGTAAAACGCATACAAAGACCAGGGTCCTATTTGTACACAAATCTGTAATACAGGGGCAAGTGTATTAACCATTGAGTAAATGCCTATCTCGCTAAATTGGTGAGATATCGCGAAGCTGGCGATGTTCTCGGTGAAAAAAATTAGTCGCAAAATTTTGCAAGAAATCACCAAAAGATGCCAAAGTTGGCCACCATTTGGTCCGGTTCCTATATAACTGTAATGCATATTGTAACTGAATAACTGCAACTGGTGCTATATGTAGCTGTAATCGCATCCGAAGTGGAAGGTACTAGAAATCTCTCGGCGGCCGAGAGAAAAGTATATATAACACCTCAGACAGCATCATTCTCTGAGCTGTTATTTAGTTCAGCGTGAGTTCGAAAAATTGCAATATCTCTGCTAGAGCTTTGCTGTTTAGATGCGCTTTACATTGCGTTGTGTTTAACATTCATTGCAGTTTGAAGTGTAATTATTGATTGTACTCTGTGATACTATGAAGAGCTGTACGAGTATTTTTGTGGTATGTTCTAGAGCTGTGAAATGTTCCTTTTGATAAAATAGATTTTATTGTCCAGCTTCCTTCAGTTCTTTTGTGCATGCAATCTATCATGAATCAGTACACACTCAACAACATTTTCATTTAAAAATTTTCTATTTACTTTAGTGGCTGCAATAATCCATTTTTTAAAGAAATCATTTTTCAATTAACTAATTATTCTTATGGTAATTTGAGAAAGTTTATTATTGCTTTTAATTGTTAATTTTCAAGTCCTCATTAATTCATTTTATTTTAATATAGAACTAATCAGTAATTGTTAATTCCTTTTAGGTTAATGTAAAATTAATTTACTTGTTTTACGCAAGCAAAATGGAGAAGGTGCTTGTAAACTAGAGAAAAATTTAACAAGGGCCCACTCAAGATCCTGTAAGCTCCATGTAGCTCATCACAGATATCTTTTCTTAAAATTACAATAAACCAAGGCTGAGAGACTTTCTCCTGATAAAAGCATTTAACTAAACATTGCACTTCATTATTCAAGTTAATTGGTTATGCAAGTTATTACCCTCGAAGCTTTAGAACTGATAGGAGTTATTTCATCCACATACTCATGAACTTTCATTTCAATAAGATCTTTAAAAGTAGTTGATGTGTCAGGTATGATCCGTTTGCCAACAATTTCTGACACCATCTTCCAGTGACGTATTTTCATGCCAGGATTACAAAGAACGATCATAGCAGGAACAAAACGCTAGAAATAATTAAATAATCAAATTACTGTGTTACAGAAATATGCGAATATCAAATACTGAAAAGACTGATAATTTGAAAATGTACAGTAATCTCTATTATTTGTATGGCAAATGATTACAATTTATATTAGCTTTCAGAAAAACAAATTGCAAAATCTGAAAGTAACAGCTTTAAATTAATTGAAACAGTGACTGTTATATTAATCGTTAAAATATTTTTCTCAATAAATAAATTAATTAAATAAATATATAGAATAAACCGATCTTTTAGAAAATAAAAATTACTTTTTATACTTAAAAGAATAAAAATGATTGCTGCTTTATAATTCAGATTATATAATTGAAATAAAGGAGGATGATAGTAATCACAGTCAATTAAATTATGAAATATAACATTACTTCATTTCATAAGCGGTAATAACAGCTAGTTAGGATGTTATCAAAAATAACGTGCCGAAAGAAATAACGAAATTAAATTTGCAGGCTGTTCAATAAAGAAAGGCATTGCTTTTCATGGAAATATCTGATTCTGTACAGCGACATGTTCTTTCGAAGAAAGAACTATTTGGAATGAATAAAATGGCTAAGTTTCATTCAAGGACAGATCATTTAGCTATTATTATGATTGCTTTAATGCTTTTGCTTCTTATCTGCGCACTTAGTTTGTTTAGAAAAATGTCTAAACATTTGCAAAAAAATGGTTTCATTGAATGTACTTTCCATCTCCATAAAACAACAATAGAAATTTATGAAATACTCCAGTCAACATACGGAGATTCAAAATAGCATATTGATCATGTTTCCAGTTAGTTTAAAAAATATTTTTAAATTATGAAGTGGCGAATGAACTGTGTGTTCCTTTTAATTGTTTCATAGAATAAACAGAGACAAAGAATAAAATTCTGAAACACATTCTTTTTTTGCGGGAGGGGGGAAGCAGAGATCAAGTAAAGCTTCATCAACATAATGAGAAACCACAAGTATGTAGTGCATAAGTAGGAGCATTAAAATATAGATATTGTTTTGAGATGAGATGTGATTTGCAGCGTACAATACTACTTTTTCTTTTCCTGAAAATTAAAAAAGAAATAATAGTAATTTTTAGACCAAAAATTAGCTCTGAAGAGGCTTAAGATGTTTAATGACAGTTAACGGTTTTAATTGCATTTCAAATGACTTTAAATACATCTTTGAAGAATCACAGTAACGAAGACAAAGTTAGAAAGTGAAAGACAAAGTTAATTCAAGTATAATTTTTTTTTTTACTTGTGTGTGCGTGTGTGAGCAGGAACTCTGAAAAATCAACTGCACTCTTAGCAAGAATCAAACACAAGATTTCCGAACTGCAAGCTGAAAATATTGACCACTCTATGTAAATTATATATGTCCTTTAATTCTTTCCAGTTTCACTTCAAGAAGAGTACCTGAACATGACCGAAATGCTAATACATCAAATTAAGTACATGTACTTCATATATTACATATGACAGTCTTCACTGAAAAACCTCTGTAATAAATACCTCTATTAAAAACACATTCTTACCGCAAACTTAGTGATTCTTTTAATAACATTATCTATTATTTTTAATGGTGGAAGTATTTCTTCGGTGACTACGTTTTTCTTCGATTCCTTCAATTTTTCTTTCAATAACTTTTGTAAACATTTCTTGATCTTGAAAGCCTCAATTTTAAATTCTGATACTTTAGCATCAATAGCAGCAGAATCAAACTCATAGAAAGCACCATCCATCCATCTAATTTTTAAAATAATTGATTATATAGGTATTAAAAAAACACAGCAAACATAACTGCATAAAAAATTATCAATAAATATTTCACTTACTTATATGAAAAAATTAAAGTTCATTCTACCTAACTACAATAAATAAGTTTTAAGGAAAAATTCATAAAGAGGGGATAAAAAAGAGTAACTGTGCATCAAAATGTCACACAGAAAAATATTAAAATGATTCATTGGAAAACTGAGCAAAAAAACCTGAAAAAATGTTCACACCTTCTATAAATTAAAATATTATCATTGCCCCCAAAATAGCTAAATTTTATCTAAATACCTTCTCTCTGTTTTTATATATACATGTGTGTGTGTACAGAATTCATTACAAACTGTTTTAAAAATCATAAAAGTTAGCCAAAAAAAAACAAAACATAAATACTATCTAAAAAATATAATATGTCCTTTGCAATGTACTGCAGTGCATAAAAGATATATTATTAATCTCATAGATAACTGGAAATCCATCCCATTAATTTTCCTGCATACTCAAATATCATGTTTCATATATAATTGAAGACTATCTGCAGTATATCTTAGCGAGGCATATACAGTCTGGACAAGAAATATTTATCTGTGTAGTTAGTGCAAGAGTGGATAAGCTATGAGATTTGACTGACTTTGAATGAGACTTGGTCATGGGTACAGAATGCCATAGTTTTTGTATCTTTGAAAGCTTTTCTCATGCCAATATATCTTGGATCTGAGCAAAAGAATTTCACTCAGTCAGAATAGTTATGGTCTGAAAAAGCTGATAAAACAAAAGAGGTGAAATGCCGCTAGTACAAATCATCATATAAATATAGTGAAAAGCAACAGCACAACAAATTGCAGCTTAGTGCAATACAAGTGCATTACAAGCATGTCCAAATACATAATATGATGGATTTGGCAACAAGTAGGTTTTTACCACAGAAAAGATGTCTATTCTATTACTGAAAAATAGAAAATCAAAATTGCTGTGTAATTAAAAGCAACAAAATTGGACCCTAATTATTGGAAAAAGTTGCTTGGCCCAAAGAATCTGATTTCTACTAAATGAAGAGAATACAGAATAAGAATATGGAGCAAAAAGAATAAATTTATGAACCTCTCTTGCTTAATGAAAGCTTTCAAGCTGATAGAGATAACATAATGGCCTGGGTAATCTTTTCCTGAAGTATAATGAGTTCCTTCATACTCTTAATACCTCACCTTATCTCAGTACCATTGCTCATCCCATACACTCATTTAAGCTGCAATGTTCTCTGATGCAGATGGTCATGTTCAACAGGACAATGCACCTAATATCCTTATATGGTTGGTCTGAAACTAGTTTGAAGAACAAGATTTTGGGTTCAAATTGCATCTATGACCAACTCTGTCTACACAGCATTTACAGAATAAAGTGAAAAGATCAATTCGAACTTGGAAGCAACATCAATCAATCTAAATAAGCTTAAAATTACCAATATGTCAACATGCATCAATATTCATTAGGAATAATATCAGAGTATTGTTGAGTCCATGCCCAGGAGAATATTGACTGTGATTAAAATGCATACCAACAGGCTTAAGGGGGATATCGAATATTTTGGCTGCTCAATACTTAAATCACACTTATGAAGGAACACTTATTATTGTAAGTATAATCTATATATATAAAACATTATTGGGAAAAGGAAAATTAGATGAAAGAAATGGCCAAAGCACCATGCAGAACTATCAGCTACTAAATAAAATTGGTCACTATATGGTCCAAAACAGACATCATGGCTTTAGATTTCATTAACCTAGAGATGTAATGTATATCTTGCATATTTCTTTTCTGAAGGTTCTTCAAATATTTATTCTTGATGTGTTTCATAAATAGCGCCACTGAACCACATGAACATATTACAAGCAATATTTTCCCTGCAAATACAGGGAAAAAATCATCTGGCAGTAATATGTCATAATGAGCTATTGATTTACCATGCATACCACTACCATGGATTTTACTTAAATTAAGCACTCTTGGAAGCAAATATTAGGAAGCAATAGGCAATCATTTGCTTAGAAAAGACTGCCTTGTGAATCTTAATCAAATTTAATATCGATATTAAGGTGATTTAAGTTGATTAATTTTTTTCTAGGCTGTGGATTGCAGCATTTTCAAAAATAGGCATGCAAATTTACATAACAACATGAAATAAGTGAAATCCGATTACTAAAATCTTACAAATTATAAGCACAACTTTAAATAAATAATGAAAATAATCATTCATGTCATTATTGCATAGAGAATTAGGAACCCTATGAAATACTAATAAATGAAATATCAAAGGACTCGGGCACAATAAAATAAAACTCATTATATTTTCAATCTAAAATTTTGTTTTCTATGCTAGCACAAATGCCCTAATTAATAAAGAACTTAGGGAAAATACTCCCGCATTATCAAAATGATTGTCAGATTTATAAATTTAAATCATTAAGAAGACAGAAGCAGGAAAAGTGATTCTGAATACATTACCTTCAAATTCTATAAAGCAGAATTTTGATACTAAAGGTCAAGTTATTTTCATTCTTTTTACAGAGAGCTATGGGGAATAAATGCAGTTTAAAGTCTGGAGAGAGAAATGTGATTCTACAAGAGATATTTAGAAACTTAAAAAATGAAAGACCTAAACATGGTATTATATCATCTATCGGTAAAAACATGATATATTGGCCAGAACTGTTCCTAGATTATGATCAATTTCCTAACAGTCGTAAGAGCCCTGACTTAAACATCATGGATTTAGGATTCTTTAATGCCATACAAGCATTGCACCTACCATCATAGACCATTCATTTATTCAAGCTGTTTACACTTCATTCAATGTGTTAAATATTTAAATATCAAAACATTAAGTGAAACTTTTTTTCACTTTGCAGCATGCACTATGTAGGTTGGTGAAGAAGGAGACAATTATAAGCTGCCACACATGAAAAAGGCAATACTTTAATGTCAAAACATGCACCTGGTGTTCATTACTTGGGCTAGAGAGTCCATTAATGTGGAACATGATGCAATATATATATATATATATATATATATTATATGTTATTTTATTTTAAAA
>KK122591.1:867518-897748 GCA_000611955.2 Stegodyphus mimosarum | reverse complement strand
TGAACCATTTTTGGGATTTTTACTGATAACCTACTTCACGGCTTCCTTCAAATATATTTTTACAAATTCTTCTTACAGAAAATAATTCACTTTAAGCCTACCTCAAGGAATATATGAAAATTTTTGGAGAATACAGTTGATAAGACCTGATACTTCTGAATGATTATGCGAGACGAATTCTGGTGTTTCTTTTATAATCTTCTGGCAAATCCTCAGCTGTCCAGTCATTGAACATCTTCAGAATGAAAAAAAAAAACTTGAATGGAGAGTTACTTTACTAGTCAATAGATAAGGTAATGAAGGTATTTTAACTTCAGATGCATGATTTCTTATGAACGTTTTTCATAGGGTGACACAATTAACAAAAGCCCTAACTGCAATTGTTGCAGCATGGAAATAATTTGCATAAATATCTAGATGTCTTACAACTAACAAGAGTATGACAGTGCTCTAGTGATATGCTTAGCACTTGCTGAACAGTGAAAATGAGCCAACAGTATTTCGAAGACATCTTCATTTTCTATATCTCTCATTTTCTGACATTTACCCCAATAGGTAGGCATTTAATGAAGATGCTGTGAGAACAGCTTCAAAGGATGAAGTAGAAAAATACCACCAAAAAAAGAATTTCAGAAATATTTCAATCAGTTGTGCTATTGAAAATATTGATTGAAAAAGATTTATATTTTGAAAATTAGTGTATTTAAAGCATTTTCATAAGGCTAAAATTTTCAGTATCTCTCCCAGAACTTAATGAATCTACTAAGTATTAATCCATCAGAAACTCATTACAAATATACAAGACTAACAACCAATATATACATACCTTTACTTTCTCTAACATTAAGTTAAAATCATTCTTTTTCATATTGTCAAAATAATGCAATAAAGCAACCATTTCTTTAGCTGTTGCTGGGACAGTCAAAAGAGTTCTCTTCACTGTTTCAAATTCTGAGCAAATTCTAAAGAAAAAATATTACATTGAATTACATTACTTCAAATTATGAACATAGAAGGAACATGCATTCAATACAAAGAACAGTATTTAGGTATAATAATTTTTTATGAAGGAAAAGTAGTAACAATGCCTAGTGCTGGTTTGTTGCAGTAGCATAAGAAACATGTGTTGTGAACCCTGCACTTCTAGGATACTAGCTGTATTGCACATAATTGTCAGTTACTGCATCATTTCATTTTCTCATTCAGTTTAAAGCATTGCAGCTTTTCAAGAGAACTATATTAAATAAAGTTCGGAAGTTGAAGGGAAAATACAATGTGAAAATTACTAAGAATGGTGCTATGTCACAAAATTTAGGATATGAAAATATTTTAAACATGTTACCATCTCTCTTACAGTCACATTTTTCTAGTGATGATGGTAGGACAAAAAATGGCAACCTCCTTGTATATTTTGTTGGTTTCTAGTTTGTGTATTTAAAAAGATAGATGAGAAGACCTTGAAAGAGTTCTGAGCTGTTAAAATGCATATGTTTCCATCTGAACCTAATAGTTTTCTTTAAAGCAATTAAGGTTTCTATGTTTAGGTTAAAAACAAATTTCGGAGGGAGAGAACCTTTATTTTTATATTAACACATGTTGGATGCAGAAAAAAAATGCGATAAAATCAACAATGTTAACAATCTTATGGGTTCTCAAACCACATATGATTATTTTAGTACATTTTCTGAAAATGAAATAATACCAGGTCTAAATAATAAACTTCTAGCCTCAAGCCATCTGCTTCATAGCAATTTCTGTCATATCTGATGATTGCTTATAGATTTGTATACCATAAATAAGTCATTTACAGGATATTTCAAAATTTGAGGCACAAATTTTGAAAAATGGTAAAATAATCAGAACAACTATCTTCTTGTATACCCAAAACTGAAGCAAAGACATCCTAGAAGGTGCTTTCTAGTGTTTGTTATAAATGAATACTTTTAGAAATCCCATCACTCACAATGCAGATTTTATTTGATGCATCAGTTTAGGAATATCATGAAGACAGACACATACTTACAAACTGCAATGGAACAGCAGGCAAATACTAGCACTATAAATCAGGATGTCATTTGATGTCAATAAATATTATGTTGCCCATGTAAGAAACAGAAAATATCTTACTGTGTAAGAACATGCTCTCTGTAGGGTTGAAGAATGTCTGGACACAAGCTCAGGAAACTAATGCATGCAGCATGGATGTGAGCTGAGCCATACTCAGTATTAAAAATTTATATGGTCTTTAATAACCATGACATGAAAGCATATACCCATAGATAACTTGAAAGTCTACAACTACTTGAGAATTTTCCCCATTATTATTAACTAATAAATGCTTTCTTTAATACTATAATGATACATTAAAAATCTCAGTGACTGTTATGATACACTGCTCATTTTCCCTGTTTTTTTTTCTGTTACATTGCTGAACAAGACTTTGGGTAAAAAGTATAATAATTACAGTGTTCAATAACTTCAATTAAATTGTAAATTATTTTAAAAATATTACGTATAAAGAAAATTATGCAGTTAAATATTTTTTCCAATATATAAAGAAGAAAATAAACAACAGCAAATTAATTACTATGATCAAAGTCTAAATGATTAAGAACTTTGAATAACAAAAAGCACTTCATTCAAAATAAAAAAAAACATATTCAAAGAAAAACTCATACTCTTCTTTAAGGTTCCGCAGTAATTTTGTTGCTGCAGCTTTTAGTTGTTCAACAAGGTTATTATGCAATGCAATAAGCTGGTGTTTCAAAGTTTTAAAATCCACATGAAATAATACTAATACCCTATAATTCCACAAGTTGTTAACTTCTTTTCTCTTCTCAAGATAAAAATGAAGTTGCTAAAAGGGAAAATCATATTACCAATAAATATAAATTCTAAACAGCCGTAGTGTTCAATAACAGATCAGTAAAAAAAGCAGAAACAATTAACAATATTTGTCTCTTAATATATTTTAAGTATTAAAAAATTCCAAAGAATCAGAATGAAGAAATTATACAAAGTATTTTAATTATCAGAAATACAAAAAATTCTTAAACTTAATACTCTTTTTCCTCTCTTTAAAATCATTAGAATTTAGAAACAAATTATGTGGCTTACCAATGGTTTACTATACATCCACCTAAAAAAACTAAAAATTAAAAAAATAAATAGTTTATAGGGAACAAAATATAGCCCAGTGAGAATGAAATGTAAGCTGGTACAGGACAAAAGAATAAATTTCTCCATTAATGCTTTATAATGGCAATTCTGACTGTAAGTACAAATACATATGCATGCTTTGAAATTATACTTATGGTTTATGAAAAGCATAATTTTTTACTGATTTTTTTATGTTTTGAAACTGTGAATTTTATATTATTTAGAAATTGTACATAAACAGTTATAGATATTTTTATTGCTCTGTTGGTTCTTCAGAATCGGGTTAACATAATAGAATCACTTACTGTGATCCATATTTCAGCTAGAGAAAGAAATAAAGTACATGCCAAACATAATATATAAGCTGGTAGAGTTTATTAATTTATTTAATTTTGATAGTGTCTAAGGCTGTCCATTACATTTAAATTAAAGTCTAACATATCACTGTATGTTACATCAGTATTACAAATATGCTGTATTTGGCATTATTTGAAATTTCACACAAATGTGATAGATTATGGAATGAATTACCTGCAGATAAAAGGACTTTTCTGTATCTAATCTTTTTATCTTTAACACCTGATGAATAAAAATTGTATTTCATGATTTAAGCACGAAAAAAGAGAAAGCTTAAAATGGAAAAGAAGGCTTATCTTATTTTCACAATTTTTTTTCATTATTAAGACATGCAAAGCATTTGCTGAATAAATACTCATCTTGAATTACTGTTAAATGAGCTTAGTAACACATAGATTCTGGGCCGGCACCAGAGATGTACAACAGATGCAGCCGCAGCAGATGGCAGAATTTAGGGGCAGTAAAATTCATAAAATTTAGGGAATTAATAGGTGGCAGATTCTAGGAATCAAAGTGATTGCACTAGGAATGAAAAAGCCTAGCATCAGCACTTCATAGATTTATGTTACAAATATTAGGCTATAATTTTATTATCTAATGTTCGCATGAAATTTAAAATAATAAACATCATTGTTTATTCTCAAAAGCTTCAAACAAATAACCATAACTGTTGAAGACTCAAAATAATTAAAATATCTTAGCTTCTAAACTGGAACATAACAGTGCATAATTTAAAAGAGTTTCATTTCTTAGCTGATCTGAAAAAATATCACAATAAATATAAGATAATGCTTCCAACCTAAAATATAATTGATGAAAATTAAAAATATAAAAATCTTTTAATTTAATTACTCAGTAAAATTTAGAAAATAAGCATTTTGATATATATCTAAACTGTAAAGAGCTGTATCTAAAATAT
The DNA here is from genome assembly GCA_000611955.2 of Stegodyphus mimosarum. Lineage (NCBI taxonomy): Eukaryota > Metazoa > Arthropoda > Arachnida > Araneae > Eresidae > Stegodyphus > Stegodyphus mimosarum. Next base: position 893,313 of record KK122591.1, on the reverse strand, counting down.
ATTTTCTATAAATAAATATTTTAACTGAAGCAAAAGTATCTTTATTACAATAAAAATACCTTGCAGACATCAGAAAAACTATATTCTTCTTCAAGAAATGCTTGAACTTCATAAAATGCTTTAGCAGATAAAATATAATCAAATTTCTGCACTGAAAAAAAGAAATAAGTAAATAAATACAAATTTGTTAATTTGTTAGAATCACATAGGTATAGAATTAATGGTAATAAAACTCTGATATGATATTTATGAAAATGTATCATAGTACGAAAAAATATTCTACCATACTTTCAAGCTTTGGGTTTGTTTTAGCAGTTCACAAAAGCATGATTTAACATGAGAAAATTTTAGACAGTCATGAAGAACTTAATTCTCATTTGCAGAAATATAAGGTCATATCTTCAGTTGTATTACAAATTTATAAGAAATACATTTCTAAGTGAAAATTTTGTATACCTTTAAAATGATGCACAGAGTAGAGAAAATATATGACACAAAATATGATCTACAATAACTGTCTACAAAACAACCGGAAAATAGTTTTTCACTTCACTAGCCTTATATATTTCTTTAATATCTAAACATATTGTAAGTTTCATTTTGTGCAATAATTATAAATAACTTTCAGTTCTCTATATAAAAATGTAAGATATTGACATTACTTAAGTCCTTTTACACTTTTGAAAAAAATTAATTAGAAATGAAACTTACTTTTAATATACCTTCATTAATTAGATGTAAATTACAAAAAAAAACTTAAATCAACTGACATGTTAGTAAAATGTATAAAGGAGAAAGTGAATACATATGTACGACTAATAAGAATATCTGAGCAAAATTCTGATTCTACTTACATTTAAATGTTGTTAATGAAAAGTATACAAAATTTTACATATTAGAAGTCATTTTTCAAACAGATATTTTTTTTCAAATTTCTTATTATGTCCAATTACATCATACATAAGGTTATAAAATTCAATTTCAATGATTTGATAGTTTATCATATGGTAGCTCAAAGAAGAGTTTTAAAATATGTTTTTTTAGGTAAGTATATTTAGTTACAAGTTCACTATTGTACAATGCTAATTATTTTGTTTAGAATTTTAGATTCAGCAGAAAGTTTTAATGATGTTCTGCTTTGCTTTTTTCAATAGAAAATTTATTTCAAAAATAAAAATCAAAAATTGATTCCCTTTACTTTAATAAATAAAATTTAGAACTACTTATATGAAATACTTTTATCAAAAAGAGTTATAATATCAAATGGAGAATTCTTAACAAACATTTTGATGCATCAAATAGTTGAAAAAGTAACTGTTAAAACATTATCTTTAATACTGAATGAACCAGAATAAACTGTTTTAAAGTACAAAATGCTTTATTTCCTAGTAATGTTTTTGGTAGTTTTTGTATGGGAAAGTTTTTATACTCACGCAACATTAAATATTTAAAATAATAAAATTTTTTAATAAGTATCTTATGTTCTTAATATTAACACATATGCGAAAGGATTTTAACTATGAAATGTATGTGTCTAGACACACACACATACATATATATGTCTGTGTCTAGAAATATATAATGATGCTCAGAGTGAAATTTCCATACATTTCTGAAAAATATGACAAAAAACAGAGAATTCCAGTATACTACCTACTTTATCATGTAAGAGATAATAGCTATTAAATTCAATCTATTATGCTATCAATAAACAATGTTCAATAATAATACTAAAAATATGACTAATAAAAAAATAATATATTCACAGATAAAAATCGTACAGCAGAAATCAGACAACTCCCAAATTTTTTCATAATGCATCTTTAAATGGACTTTGAATTCATTTTTCAGCTCATCCATATAAAATTCTGTTACAGAAACTTTCAGTTTCAGTTCATCTTCATCATTTTGCAGCCAAGACTCTAGTGAAGGTACTTTGCACAAAACTTGATTGACCTAAAAGTATTTAATTGAAAGTGAGATTTAAAGCTTAGACAGATTCTAGAAAAACTGATAAAAAGCAATTTACGTATCAATTTCTTACTTGAAAAAGAAATAACATGAACAAATTATTTCAACTACAAGTTTTATTTTGATATTTTCAATGGTAAAAAAATTTAACAGTAACATACAAACACTAAAATGTAAATGGAAAAAAAATTAAAAATTCTCTAATAAAATAAATAAACAAAATTACTTTTTCTATCAGATTTAAAACTTTTTCTTGAAATTGTTCAAAAGAAGGCACACAGGTAACAATTCCAAAAGTCTCCACTGGTTCAACTTTGAAATAAATGAAAAATGGTGGAGAATTTGGCTGCTCTTCTTGCAGCTTAAACGCATCTAAAATCAAATGTATAGTTTCCAACAGGAGATCTGTTACCTAAAAAACGATTAAGAGTAAAAAATATATAAAACCTAAATTACCACTTTAAAACATTCCCAAAATTAGATGAAAGCAGAACAAAAATTTAATAAATTTTTCTAAAATTAATAAATTTTTCTCAAAGGAACTATTATGCTAAAATTATTAATTGGAATGAAAACTACATTTTTTTTCATATTTAAACAAAAATTTATAATTTCAATGGAAAACTTCAGATAAAGTCTTCAAATACAAGAAATGCATAAAAATGTTGATAATAATGTAGCATGCGATCTACAGTTTTCAATTAGTTATTTTTCTTGACAGGGAACCAAAACTGTTGTTTTAACCATTTCCTTTTCCGGCCATTTTATCGCATTTAAAAACTGTGTCTTTATTAGAGCCATCTAAGAAATAACTAACTAACTAAAAACGGTAAATTGCATACCACATCAATACTGAAATTTTAATATACTTTCCTTTAAAAATGCTTACATAAATTACATTTACAGAATATCTGCTACAGGCTAATTTTATTGATAATAATATTAAAGCTCGAATTCTATTCAATATACAAGAGTGATTTTCAATTATAGAGCATAGTATTACATCATAAGTAGAGAGATTAGGTAAGGTTAGATTAAACTTTAAAATTTTAAAAGTAAATTGACTGATTAAGAGATTTAATGCTAATACTTTACATTAAGTCTATTAAAGCAATCCATGTCCAGAAATTTTTTTTTTAATTATATAATAATCTTACATTTAAATAAGCCATTTTTTCCAATATTAATACCAAGCCAAACTTTCTGCATCGGCACTTTAACGATGCTGTTACAAAAAGATATGCTTATCATCTGTTCCACCCAGGATGAGGCTTACACAGCCTAGGTGCCTGTTCCTGTGTGATTAATGCAACAACAAAGGACTGACAATATTTACCACTGTAAAAAATGACTTACTTTTATAGTAATTAATGTATTGGCACATTTCAAAACAGACAAGCGACGGCTGCCTTTGAGACCTTCGAATTTCAAATTTTCTGAGAACAGCAAACTGATTTCTGGCCACCAAATACTATGAAAATAACGCAAAAATAATTAGCAAAGAAAATAATCCTTATTTTCTTCCAAGATTATAAGAAATAAAAATTTTGAAAAGATCCCAAAATAAATTTTGAACGAAATTAAACTTCTGAAATTACTTAAAAAGATACAGTTTCTTAACAATTTAACTTATAACTATGAATAAACTGGGAAATGAATAAATACTGACAAATATGAAAGGTAAGACTAACTACAAAGTTCACAATTTTTAATAAGTGACAAGGTATATAGGTTGGATTGCAAAACTGCAGTTACTAATTGCATAATAATTCTACAACTATAACAAGCAAAGATAAAACTGCATTCAATAATGAGAGCAAATTTCTAAGAATGCTCAAAGTACTTAAAATTTTTTTGTAAATATCCTCATAATGTTTCAAAATTTAAATGATTTTTTCCAGTTAGTTTTCCAGTTTGATTTCCAGTCATTTTACAATTCTTGTATTTCTCTATCTACTTCTACCCAAAATTTCCGTTATTTTTTATGTGGGAGAGGGCAGAAAATCTTGGAATTTTTCATACTTGTTTTTTCAACACTCATCATGAAATTTTATTGCTTGTATTACTGATTTTATATCTGAAAATGAAGTAAAATTACTAATAGCTTTTTTATTTATCAAAATCAATATTAATACAATTGTAAATTATAAAAAATAATGGATTAAGTGTCATTATTTTAATTTAAAAGTGTTCAACTATATTGAGAGTGGAAAAAAATTCTTTTTTTTAGTAGTTTGTAAGAAATAAGCAAAACTAAAACTTGAAAATTGAATTATATACATACTATTGACAAAAAGAAAAGGAAATATTTATGATTGAGATTTGAATCATCTATCAAAATGCAAATATTTTTACAGATATGGGGAGCTTTTTGATAAAATTCAGTTAAATAATTGGGTAAATATTTAGAATTAATCTAGAAGAATAAAACTTAAATACTTCAGCATTTTTACAGTAAATTATATAAAACAATGCATATAATTTATACTAATAAATGATAGCCGATTTATGAATTTCACTTTTTTTGAAGTTTTGTATCATTAAGAGCGAAATTTAAGTGTTTATAATATAGCTAAGCATAAATCATTTTTTATGCTTAGACATATTTTTTAATATTATATGGATATTGATAATGACCTCCCTAAGGATTCAAATTTGAAATGAAGTCTTTTAACATATGTACAATAAATTTCGTCATTGAATTTAAAATAACAGAATAATCAAAACTTGTGGGTAATAATTGATGAAACACTACAATTAATAGAAAGAAATATGACAATATAGACCAAATAAGTGCAGCTGTTTAGAAAAGAAGTGTGGAACTTATTATAAAAAGTAAGAAGAATTTAAAATTGCTTAATTAATAATAGAGTGAAAATTCTACCAATAGCATCACATGACAAGGTAATTTATGACTAAGTTAAAATATAATAAACAAATACTAAATGCATGTAGTTAACCTTTGTTTGGCATTGAATATTTTTTAGAAATACAGTATATTTGAGTACTTAATAGAGAAGAGCAATTTGGAAATTTAATATATCAGAAAAAAATTAGCGATAAAAACCCAAGACAATGATTTTATTAACTGATATTTGTCATGTTACCATAATGTAAAGTTTAGAAATTTAATCAGTTTCTACTGAATGTCTCTAAAATGTAAAAGAAAATTGAAAGACCCTCAATTTTCAGATCAAATAAGATTTAAAATTAGTTCCTATATTCTATGGGATTTAAAACACAAGACACAACACAAAACAAACAAATACTTTAGTTATAAGCTTTACATTTAAAATAAAATATCCATAATTAAAAAAGTATGTTTACTTTTACACAATCATAAAAGGCATGTAAGAAAATATATTCAGAACTAAGTTTTAAGAATTAATAAATTTAAAATAGATATAATTATTAGAATGTACTTGGCATTTATGTTAATAATTAGTTACATATTTTAGAGTATTCATGTGTATATATAGATATATACCTCATTAAATTTTTTTCATAACCAGAGCACTTTGATAAGATGGCATCAAGAAATTCATCAATATCACATGGTTCAGAAACCCTAAAAAATTAATCACAAATCAGACTAAACACGCATCTTAAAAAGGACTTGAACTAATATTTAATTCATTGATTATCTATTTAGAAATTTTAGCATAAACAGAGGCAGAAATAAAATACGGATATTATTAGACATTTTGCTGTAAGATTGGATGTGATTTTTTCTAGCATTAATTAAAATCAAACTAGAAAATCTACTTTGATCCAAGTGGCACAAGTAATCTCACAAATCCCAATGTTCTACTACTTCAGAGATATAAGTTTAGTAAACTTCAGTCTTACACTGACTATACATCCAAACTCTCTAATTTTGCCCCATTCTTGCTTAACCACAAGAATAGTTTTTTGATGAGATAAGTTACTTCTTTTAGGTCACACTTTCATAAACTGGCATAATCAACAAAAACAAACTACAAGCTATATATAAATGCTCTGTTTTTTGAGCAATAATCTTACTATCTTTAGCTTATTTCTTGTATACTAAATAAATATATATATAAAGACTGTACAATGTTTGTCTAACTAATTTGCTAATTGTATTTCATTTTCTATAAATTTGTTATGTGTATATATATTGCACATTTCAGCACAACATTCCATTTACTCCAACAAAATGTACCAATGACAGTCCTTAGTATAACTACTTCAAAGATGTTTCATCAACATACTTTGGTGAAAGTAATTAACAAGCAACAAGAGCTCTTTTGTAGTGATGCAGACATAAGCAACAACAGCTCTTTTGCAGTGATGTAAACATACACAAAAATCTATCAGAAAAAGATAGATAATGGAGATATAAGCAACAAAGGCAGTATGGGAAAAGATATACTCTCATTGTAAAAACAGAAGGGCCATGTCTGCCATTTGTAATTGCAAATGCAGAATAGTTTATTATCAGCATGTTCAACTGATCATTTATCAGTATGATATGTTGTCACATAATGTAAGTAGTATGTTTGTAATGTAATAACAATGAATCAATTTTAAAGTGTAAACAATAGTCCAAAGGATTGTCTTCAAGCTATCAATACTTCTAAAACTAATCTTGAAATTCTACATAATCTTTTACCAAGTACTCTTATAATCTTCTCCTGGCTTACATCCATTAATCTGTAGTAAACTAGGATTTCAAGATTCACATGAAGAGTATCCCATAAAAAGGAATCATGAATTGCAAAGTTTTGCTGCATGTCAGTCACAGTTCTCAACACAAATGCATCTGCTTTTCAGTGCAAAAAAGTAAAGGTGTTCAGCAATTCAACACTTCACTGTGATAGTCATACATAACATCAGAACAACAACATGCATAAAAAAAAACAGATGAGCAAGGACATTTTATTCCTTCCATTTGTGCAACAAATATACCTATTGTATCAGCGTAGTCTTTACAGATTCTTCATTCATTTCACACTTTTGTGCAAGACCTTATACCTAGCATGTAGTCAATTTAGATTTTATCTTTTACTTCTTGCTTCTCAATTGTTCAAACTGTACATTGTACTGTGCAAGGCGAAAATTTGTGATCAGAAATTTAACATTCACTCAGTTTTTTGCTTTTTGTTTTACTTTTGTATGATTTTGTTTTTATAATGTTTCATCATTTTTATCCATCTGTTGTATCCAATGCTCTTCACCTTGTCTTTTGGCAACAGCCTAGATCAGCCCAATGCTTTGAGGGACAGCCTTATTATTTTAAGAGTCAGGTTTTATAGAAACAGAAAAGTTGCTAACATGATAGCAATGCTATGCTTTCATTCAGTATTTAAAATTATCTTCTTATAAATAGTCTGTATAACTACGATAAAATACCTTGGCAAAATCCATGAAGTTCAAGCAAAAGAGAAAAATATGTACTTGGGAAAATATGAAGAACACAAACCTTTAGAAAAAAACATGCAATTTAGTTTTACAAGTAGATTCATTTTATTAATGAATATATAGGTATATCTTAGAAATAAAGTTAAAAAATTGTTGGTTTAAATTTTCTCGTTGATCATTTAAAAAGTCTGATATTCACTCAATGATGCTTTAACTGGAAAAAAAATATTGCAAAACTGAATTCTATTCACAAGGAAAAAAAGTGTTTAAAGAAGTAATCTCAAATAAATTACTATTAATTTTTCTTCATAAAAGGCTTTCATTAGAATCCATCACATAGTGAAATTTATACTTTAAAACCAACTAAATAATTAGTGTAAAAAATTAATCAAATAAATAAATAACAATTACCTGAAAATTTCACTGGATATTAATCTTTCTGTCATATATGATTGGCATATATAATTTGCTTGTTGTATTAATGGATGAATTGTATGCAAATTTCTCATCAGAAAAGCTTTAATGTTTATTATTCTTTTCCTCAAGTCTTGATTCTCCTCAAATGGAAATCTAAAAATTAATTATGCCATTTAAGAACCTTAATTTAGGCCATTAAGTTATAAAATATTGAATGAAGTTTAGAATAATTAAGTTTAATTGACTTTCAAACGTTAATCCAAAGTGAAACTTGTCGTATCTAATGATGAAATTTTTTTATTTTTGCTTGAACACTTAAAAACACAAAATACAAATAAATGCCAGTTTTAATTCAGAAATGTGGATGGTCATTATATCATGAAAATTATATACATCATTTTATAGTAACATAGAGTGTTTTCAGAGTATAGTAAAATAAGTTATGTTTGCAAATTATAATTCAATATACTTAGGAAAATGAACAGCAGCATGAAAAAGTATTTGAATTTAAAGAGTAAAAATGGCCACATGTAAAATATTATAAAATACAATTCAAATGTAAATTTATTAAATACAACACATAATGAATTAAATGACTTTAAATTTATTCCCATTGCACAAAAAATATAAAACATATAAAAGTTTGTTTTCTAAACATTATTGATTGCAAAAAATACCTGCATAAATGACACACAGCATCATCTTTTTCTTCTTTTTTAAAAATATAATTAGCTAAAATGTTGAGAAATAATAAATAAATTGCAAATATTCAAAAGAAAAAAATATATTACATTGACTAAATTTTATCAAAAATGCATACAATTTATCAATTTATAGATTTTTAATTTTATAATCTTATCAGCATTAATAACTTTTTAAACAGTACATTTTCACTTAAAAAAAGGTAAATTACCATAAAGGTTTGAAATTAGAATCATGAAAATACATTTAATTATTTTCAATAAATATAATTCTTTCTCAAATGAAGGCCTACTTTTGAAAATAAAACCAAAGTCGCATATTATATCATGCTTCTGATGCTACAAATTAAAGCACAATTATTTTTATAAATGAGCATATGTTAATTTTAAAATTATATTAGTGAGTAAACATTAATTTCAAAAGTGCACAATTTGAAATTTACAGCAATTTTAATTTACTTCGAATTGATTTCATCATATCTTCATAACCAAGTCTTAATTCTTCAAGTTCAGTTAAAAACGTAGGACTTGTTTGATCAAAATTTTGGAAACTCTTAGACAAGATTTTTATAATTCTATCAATTATCTTCTGTGGCAAAGAATCAACTGGAGCAGCTAATACAAGTTCTTTGAGTTTTTTCTCATAATGCTAGGAAAAGGAAAGATAAGAAGCAGAAATATTACATAAAATGCACATATTTGATTGTGTATCTAAGTTAACTAACATGATATATGATAAAATGGTTGTTTTTAAAATACACTTTTCAATATTTTTTTAACAGAAAGCTACAGAAAGAGTTTTACATGTGAAAAAGGAAACACTGATTTCAAAGTTTCTGCATATGGAAGTTTTTTAGTTAGCATTAAGATCAAAATTTCATACATGAAATATAAATTTAATTATAATCAAATTACATGTATTTAACTTTCCATGGATGTCACTGACTGTCAAAAACTGATTTTTCATTACTTGGAACTTTTTCATTAATTTAAAAACTGTCACTGAATTTATTTGTACTGATAAAGAAATTAATAGCATATTTTTTCTAAAGAAAGCACAAAAATATTATACAACAAAGTGCTTATTCTTTTATTTCATCAGATAATTGCAAAGGGTTTAATAATGTAAAACAATCTATTGTATTATATTATTTATTATTAGAGGTTTCGTTGTTAACAGAATGCATACAAAATATATTAACTCATAAATCTTCAAAATAAAAGATACATGGCTCAAAAAATAAATCTCTGTGGCTTAATTTAGAAATTGTCGATTTTTATTTTATATGCATGTAAAATATATTATCCATATATAACTCATAATACTTAAAGACATTTTTTAAATTTCATTAATATTTAACAAGAATATTTAATATACAATAAAAGTTCTAAAGATAAGTTGAATTTCAGAGCAATTCAAATATTTGCACTGATATTAAAGTTTTATGTAATTTTTCATGAAGGAAAGTGTATTTAAAAAAATTATATGAAAATTATAGTCATCAAAGATATCCATATAGCTGTCCTAATCAGTACAGCAGTTAGCCCTGCCATACCACTGGACATAGGTTTGAATTCTGAAGAAGGATGTTTGTAAGTATATAATGTTTGTGCAGCATGGGCTCACTTAAAACACTGTGTTAAACCAAAAGTCCTCTTAAGAGAAGAAGAAGAGAGGTGAATGACTTCTGGATAAGTACTCCAGGGTATACTCTATCAAAATTGGGATGAAAAATCCCCAGTTCCCATGGGTAAAAAACAATGGCCTCCTGTGATACAACTTTTGCAGAGTTGCTGGGGATCAGATAGCTAAATGACCAATGAATAATAGTGGTTCTTGATGAATGCATTAAGTTGGAATTGTCCAGCCATTTGAAACAATAATATATTTGCACAGAATGAACTGGTTCTTTTATTTGCTAATCTTGTTCTCTCTATTTTTCCTCAATTTTTCTTCTAAAATTCGAAAAATCTATAATTCCCTTAGGGATTTTGCCCTCAAATGACATAACTTTTCTTTCCTATCAATATTGAGAATTGGATCTAATTTATGAATTATATGAATTGATCTGATAAACATATCTCACACTCAAACACTTATCGTTTTGAATTTATAAAGTTTATATGTAAATTTTAGATTAAGAATTCTGTCAATTTTATTTTAAAATTTGTATATAAATTGAAAAACAAATCTTTATATATCATTTTAAAGTAAAAAACAACAGAATCAACATCTTATATGATAAACATCAGCATACGAATATGCGAGGAAAACATGACATTTCTGGATAAATAAGACAAATGTGACTTTAAATGTACGAATTTTAATAAACTGATCTGTAATAATGATAATGTGCAACAGCAGAAATAGAAGAAATGAGGGTAAAAATATATTTCAGGGTGTCTCTTGGAGAAAATTGGTGACTAGCCAGCAAGGCACAATTTCAAGATGGCCGCTACACAAAACCAAAATAACAAGTCAAGAATTGCACTAACTCGGTATCCATGCACACATCAGTCTATTTTTACTTAAAAAACATTAAAGAATTACACAAACTCAGCATTTAAAAAAAATCAGGAGAATGATGACATCATATAAGGTTAAAATAAAGTTACTCATCACCAAAACTGAACAAAATTTGTAGCCAATCAAAGCTCAATAAATTGCATTTTAAATCACACAGTAAAAAATAATATAAAAAAGTTATCTCATATATGCACTACGAAAAAGAAATATCAACTTAACCTTATTTAGAAATTTCTGTGTCCTGCCTTTCTAAAATTATCTGTATAGAATATGCATACTGCCATCGCCACATAAATTCACAAAAATAAGAGTAAAAAATATCCTTCATAGTGCCAGGCTGTTGGTGGTATTTCTTCCGAACCCTTTTTATTATATTCCACATACCTTCCATAGTGTTGATATGAGGTCCGGTTTCCAGACCCTTAAATGTCACTGTGTGATTTACTAAGAAGTGAATGAAGCCATTATCAAAAAGAGAATCATACAACTTCTAGCAGTTGGATATGATCATTGTTCAGGTAAAATATTTTATTAAATTACATTCTGTTAAATTACAAGTTCCTTTTCTTCTGTCCTCAACCACTAAAAAAAAAAAAAAAAAAAAAAAAACTTTTGCTCTCTTATACCATATTACCACACACCAAATTTACCACTGGCAGCCATTTTATGATGCAAAGCCCAAAATACACAATGTACTTCCTAACTGACATCCAATGCAGAAATAAATCCTTACAAATATTTTCCCATCAGTCAAATTCACCGCAATCACTCAACCAATCACATCATAATAGGGTTTTCATAACATTTAACTACTCAGGTTATCATAAATGAAACAAGTTGCACCTTTTTCAGAATAGTTTAACAAGGTTAATTCCCTTTGAGCACATTTCTCTCTAACATGTCTCTTCCCTGCATTCAAAAAATTATTTAAAAAAAAAAGAAATCAAAGTGAACTGAATATACATAAAACTCCATAATATATTATATTTTTGAAAACAAAAAGAGACTATGTTAACAAAATACAAGACTAATACAATAATATATACTTCAGGCTTTCGAGGCACTCCTTTGAATTCAAAACTTACAGTCCTTTTACGGATAGATTTTTCAAGTGCATTTGCATGCTTAAATCTAAAATAAAATTATAATCAGATGTAATATCTTTGATATTTTCATTAATCAAACACATTGCATAATCATAATCACAATATATCACAGTACAAATTCTGAAAGTACGAAAAAAATATTGCTATTTTAAAGGTAAAAGCTCAAAAAATTAATTTATTATTATTATTTTTTGTTGTATGTTGTCATACTACAGTTCTATTAAGTTTTGTACAACAGTTAGGGAGCAACGCTTTTAGACTTTTAAATTGAGAATTACAATATTAAAAAAAGCTACAGAACCCCCCCCCCATAAAAAAGAGCAGAAATACAGGAAGGGGAGAAAGGAGAATTACAAATTACTTCAAAAAAAATTTTACTTTTATTTCTTACTTATAAACATTTTATTAAAATGAATATGGTAAAATTATTATTAAGTTGTGCAGCAGTAAAAAGTTTCTAAGCATTCAATAAAGTTAGCTAATCTGTGTTCAAGTATTTTGAAATTTTAAACTTTAATAAAAGTTACCTAAACAGAAAGCTTATAAATATCTAATGACAAAAAATAGACTATATCACTACAAAAGTACATTTTTTAATTAAGTGAATCAAGACTTGCATTTATGCATGTAACAAAATGGCTCTTACATTCTCTCTTTAAATTCCTTCTTCTGCTTTCCTGAAACTCCTATTTTCCACATCTTGCTATCTTTCCAACGGTTTTTATCAATAAGTTTATTGATATCTGTTTCAACATCTGGCACTGGAGGCAACTTTTCTAATCCAGGAACATCCGATCTCATTTTCCGAAAATTAATGACTTTGTTTTTTGACATCTAAAAAATTGCCAGCTATCAGATTGAATATTTACATCTGCAATAATAGTACATAATATGAAATTTAGAGATTGAGAAAATTATTTCAACCTGCTACTATAGCTTACAATTAATTTAAGCAAAAAGTTTAAAATTTATTTTGCGCTACGGAATTTTCAAGAGGCAATAATCATCTAATGGGATAACTAATAAAAATAATAGCATATAAAGAAAAAAAAACTTCATTTGCAGACCATTAATTATAGGTTAAAATATTTTCATTCTCATATTTCCTCACTACAAGCACATATTAGAAAGATCAGATAAAAAAAAAACCCCTTTCGATTTGTTTACAATATACGAATAATTAAACTAACGAAATATTCTTTTCCATTACGTTCTATGCACTGTAGAGAGTAAGCAAAATTTTACCCTAAGCAATGTGATACTTTTCAAGAGCTTTAGAAAATATTTTAACGTAAACAAGAACTCAAGTTTACGCGGTCATTTGCGCCTGAGATTGGCTTCCTCATTTAAACTTTGTTATTATTTATTTGTTTACTTCATATCGTATCCATGGAAACGATGACGATATATTTGCAGAAAACATATTAGATTCTTTATATCATGGAAAATAATTTTATGTATAATTATAAATAAAAAATCGTCACTCAAAAACTTAATTTCATTGAATGTTTAATGTAATTAGTAATATGATTTTCATTTAATTTAATATTTTTGGAATATTTTACAGAAACTACCGCTATGAACATTTAAATACGCCCTTCAGTCGAAAGTTCGCTTTAAAACAATGTTAAATTTGTTATTCTTTTATGAGAGACGAAAAAATACCATTATTTTTGAGTGATTTAAAAAGTTTATAAATTCAACCATTTTTTGAGGTGAACATTTAACTATTGGCAACGTGAATCTGAGATTACGTCATGAAATTGTAGTACCGCAACAAGGTATAATATTTATGTAATTAAAATTTATTGTTTTGTACCTCTTTAGAGAATGTAGTAATAATAAATTTCTAAATCGTATAATTTTATTTTAAATTTCTCAAGTAACACTAAAAGGAAAGAAGGTATGATTAAAGTTTTATATTTTTCGTTTGCTGTAGTAGGATTATTGGTAACCGAACAGTGTTAAAATATGGAGTTGTTGAACTGTTCGTTTGATAATTTTGCAATTTCATGCATATGTCATATATTTAATGATAATATAAAATGAATTACCATGTTTTAGTATTTTAGAACATTATAATGTAAACTAATGTGTCATGATATAAGAGTATTTAAGTAAAAATCTAATAATTTTAGCTGAAACATAGAGGCATTGTTTATTTCATAATGGCAGAAGTGAAAGCATTAGAGCATCCTACTCTTAAGGTACCGTATGAAGTTCTTAATAAAAAGTTCAGAACCGCTCAAAAAACTATAGATCGAGAAGTGTCTCATGTTCAAAATGCTGCGTCTGAGTTAGAGAAAGGGTTGCTGAAAAAATCACCAGTAGTTGGAGAAATAAATGCGTTGTTAGGAGGTGTTGTCGAGAAGTTGAATATTTTAAAAAGGAAATTAGTTAGTAGTAATTCTGAAGGTAGTGTTAGTGAGGAACTTGAAGCGGCATCAGTTTGTAAACGGCGATTAGATCATTTAAAAGAACATGGAAGTTCTTCAGAATCTGCTGTTACCCAGTGGAAGAAAAAACGTCTTGATAGAATGCTTGTTGATCATTTTTTGCGTTGTGGATACTATAACACAGCTTTGAAATTGGCCAAGCATTCAAATATTGAAGATTTGACGAATATTAATTTATTTCTCATATCAAAAGAAGTAGAAGAATCATTGCAAAGACACGAGACTACAAACTGTTTAAATTGGTGTTATGACAATAAATCCAAGCTCAGGAAGCTTAAAAGTTCATTGGAGTTTAATTTACGACAGCAAGAATTTATTGAACTGATCCGTCAAGATTTGCGTATTGAAGCCATAAAACATGCCCGGAAATATTTTTCTAATGTGGAGGATGACCATTTGAAAGAAGTTCAACATGTTATGGGATTACTTGCATTTCCTCTATGCACCACACTGCATCCTTATAAAGATTACTTTGATGAAGCCAGGTGGGATAAATTGGTTTTGCAGTTTAGGCACGATAACTTTAAGCTGTATCAGCTCAGTAATGTATCTGTTTTCTCAGTCTCTCTTCAGGCTGGTTTATCTGCTTTGAAAACTCCAATTTGTTACAAACCAGAAGGTGAACGTAACACTGATTGCCCCGTATGTGGACCAGCTTTGAATACGTTAGCCCAATCTCTGCCTTACTCTCATTGTTCACAATCACGTTTAGTTTGTTACATCTCAGGAGAACCATTAAATGAGCATAATCATCCTCTTATGTTACCAAATGGATATGTTTATGGAGAGTTGTCATTAAAACAAATGGCATCAGAAAATAATGGCAAAGTGACATGCCCGCGTACAAAAGAAGCGTATGACTTGAAAGAAGCTGAAAAAATATTTGTCATGTAAATTTAATCATTTGCTGTTATTGCTGCAGTAGTATGGAACTGTTTTAGACTCTTATTATATTAAATGCAACTTTTTCTTAAAACTTTTCTCCTAATGTAGTTTAAACTGTCTTTTATATGTAACTAGTTTAATTTCTAAGTAAAGAAATTATTACGCATGTAATTTTGTTTATATGTATATAATAAAATATATAACCTATTTCTTTTGTTTGGTTGCCTTTATAGTTTTAATTTTTGGATGTGTACATATGTTGAGGATCTAACGGATTTATTTATACATTAGCCAATTTAAAATTGGAAATGTAATTTTTTTTAAATATATATCATTGATTAATGATATAAAAGCTGAGCATAAAAAAAATTCAGTGATTCACATTAAGGATAATATGTTATTTGAACTTCCATAATTTTATCTCTTGAAAATACGAGAGTGAATTCGTTAATGGTAATTTTTAATTTTGTATGCATGATTAGGTAAAATTTTTGATATAATACATTATTTTGACAAAAGATGTCTATTATATCATATTTTATGTTGTACCTTTAATGTTTTTCATATGTTGACATTTTAGATGTTTCATCAATTTTCCATGCCTTTTACCTTTTTATACCTATAGCATTTTAAATAAATATTTGATGTGTGGTTTCTAAATTTTACCCACTATGAAGTCTACCTTAGTAGTTCTGTTATTTGATGAGATTTTTTTAGTCTTGACAATAGGTGAATTGAGTTCTAGAAAATTCTAAAACTTTTTTAAATTGAGTAGAATTGTAATATTAAGTTATTCAGCTTAACCAGAAATTTAACAGATTATTTCATTATTCCATGTTTTATCTGTTTGTTATAAGGTTATGTGCATGCAATATTTATTGAAAGTAGACCTAAAAGAGGATCAGTGTATTTAATGGGTGTTGCTCTGCATGTATGTTGAAATTTTTTTCTTGGAAAATGAGATGGACAGACATTAAAAGGGGAATTACTGGATTGAGAGCCGTTGAACTTTCTATGTTTATTGTCTCCCAAAAGGAGTTAAGCATTTGGTGTAACGTGTACATACTAGTAGATAGTAATGATCAATAAATGAATTATTTTCTACTGAACTAGAAGTTTCAGTTCAGCCTAATGGCACATAATCAAATACAGTTTCTTGTAACAACAGTTTGTCTTCTGTGTGAAACTTTCTGTTTTGAATAAAATCAAAAAACAACTTCTGCCCAAGCAAAGTCAATTTGTAAAAATCAGGATCTGCTAAAACGGTGTTGGGAACTTTTATTGGAACAGCTTTAGTATTAAGACAGGCAAATTGACAACCTTGTATTTAGCATAGATTTTGTAAAATCCCAATCGATTTCGAGGGCAAAACGTGTCCCCCTTCATCAAGAGCAAAAAATTTTGCGAAAAGCATTAGCGACATAAGTGATAGCATTAGAACATGCTACTGTTAAGGTACCTTATGAAGTTCTTAATAAAAAGTTAAGAACCGCTCAAAAAACTGTAGATCGAGAAGTGTCTGAGTTAGAGAAAGGGTTGCTGAAAAAATCACAGGTAGTTGGAGAAATAAATGCGTTGTTAGAAGGTGTTGTCGAGAAGTTGAATATTTTAAAGAGAAAATTAGCAGTAATTCTGAAGGTAGCGTTAGTGAGAAACTTGAAGCAGCATCAGTTTGTAAACGTCGATTAGATCACTTAAAAGAACACAGAAGTTCTTCGGAATTTGCTGTTACCCAGTGGAAGAAAAAAACGTCTTGCTAGGATGCTTGTTGATCATTTTTTTACATTGTGGATACTCTGACACAGCTCTGAAATTGGCCAAGCATTCTAGTATTGAAAATTTGACGAATATTAATTTATTTCTCATATCAAAACAAGCAGAAGAATCATTGCAAAGACTTGAGACTGCAAACTGTTTTAATTGGTGTTACGACAATAAATCAAATTTTAATCCTTTTGCAATTTGTTCCTGATGAAGGGGGACCTGTTTTGCTCTCAAAATCGATTAGAATTTTACAAAATCTACGCCGAATACAAGGTTGTCGATTTGCCTGTTTTATTTTTCACGTCGGCATGTTTCTCTTGCCTCTTGAGCCTTAATATTACTCCGTTTTGGTGATAATTTTGTTTGGTGACTTATGGGCACGATTAATGATAACACTGAGCTGAAACACATGTTGCCATTTCTATTCACATAACTGTAACGAATTTGGTAGATATCAGAGCTTTGATGATGGGAGGTATAAATTGCATGTTTTTCATAAAATTACTTTTGTGTTAGGGAAGCGCGGTATAAAAGCAACTTTTGAAATATCATTTTTTAAAAAGCCAAAATTTTATAGTTAAGACTGATGCTTTTAATATTGCATCACATGATTCTTGACCTTTTTTTAAATGTCAACTCTGCATATTATAAATCTGCCCTTCCCTCCAAAAGGAAACACAGATTTTTAATAGCATGAAGTAAACTGTTGGTATTTTCTTTGCTAAGGAACCACATGCAAATTTAGACTTCTTGCATGTTTCTTAAAATGGGCCATGATCAAAATTACCATGGTTTAAAAATAATTTTTCCTTTCATTTCTTAAATTAAAACTATAGGGATATGTAATTGTGTGAATTTATAGAGCAAAATGAGGTTTTCATTATTGCTTTCATAGGAAGTGAATATGAACTTGATTATGATTGGTTAAAAAACTGCTTTTATAGCGGAGGGTAACTTTAGCAGCCTAGGAGATAAAACTGTTGCACACTGATAGTTTATCTTGTAATCAAGCTTCGGTTAAAGGACTTCCCTCTTCTTGAGCAAACAGCTTGGGTGTGCTTTTCATATTCTAAATAATCCTATTTATATATGGACATAATTAGAAAAAAGGCATTTGGTTAGATTAAATAAGTGACTTCTGTAAATTAAAAAAATATATATATATTCGTGTTAGAAATACAATTAATTTATTTAGAAATTAATTCCTGTTTGTTATGGCGAGACCCCCATATATTTAAATATTAAGTAGATAATTAAAACATTTTTCATTCTAATTAGAGAAAATCTGTGTGGGAATACAAGCGATAAATTAGAAAGAGCATATTTTATTCTATAAAAGTAAAAGTCATTTTATTATGATTAGAAGTGTAATTAATTTCTTTAACTCATTAATTAAAAATTTTAAATTAATTTATTTAAAAATTAGTACTGTATATTTAAATACACATGGGATAATGTGAGCCATATGTATGGAAAAGGAGCATATTTTGTAATTTTCTTATATAAAACTAAAATTATTTTATTTTAATTAGAGGTGTAATTAATTTATTTAGAAAATAATTAAATAGCAAATTCAAAATGTCTGGTGACAAAGTCATGTGATCATCAACACAAAGATTTATCTGCCAAGTCAAGACACCCAGTGCAAAGTATTTATATATGGAAAGAAAATATCCCTTTCCTTTTCCCTGTCTTGGTTAATATCTGAGTTAGCAACTTAAACATTCTTCCCGCTCCTCAGCGAATATTGCCCAATTTGCCAAATGCAATTAAAGGAACCTCGCCAAGTGCCGGTTATATGAGTATCTCCCTTTTATACATTTTTATAATTTGTCTGACTGTAAAAAAATATAATGTTGCCTAGGTTATGGAATATATTGCACATAATTTACAGTTCTCAAGGCTTGTAAATCTCACAATCTAATAGCTGTTTATGAATAATCATTATATAGTGTCATTACTTTTATTAATAGTATGTTGATGTAACTGTCAATTTTTAAATTTTATGCAAATTTTCTACATTACTTAGACATTTTATCTAACAGAAATCTGAATTTGTTGTAAATAAAAACCCTGTAATAAAAATAAGAGTACAATTTATATATAAAAAATTTAAGGTACTTACGGAAAATCCCGTTGACCACAAGAGATGGCACCAATCACGCCAAACCACCACAAAAAAAAATAAATAAAAAAAAATAAAAAAAACCATTTACTGAATACATGAATAAATGTTCTATTCTTATTTTTCTTTCAGATTTATTATATTAGAAATAATCTATAATAATCCATAAATGAATTGGAATGCAGTCAAAAATGAAATAGTAGAACCCTTGAACCACGTTCCCTTTCGAATTGACATTCGCTTCGCACAAGCCTTAATGTTGCAATGCCATTGCTTCTTGGTTTTTAAATAAGGCAACATATCATGGCCATTAACACTTTTTTTTAAGGCTACTAAGATTCCATAACTTTGGAAATATTCAATAGCATGCTCTTCTGTAGTAGGCAGGTCCCAAATTTTAATCATTTATTTTTTCGAAAATGTGTGATAGAGAGAAAAAAGGAGTCTTTACTCAAGAAAAATAACTAACGCATGTAATCAAGGTTACACCAAACCCAGCATGTATGAAAAAGACTTTTCCATTTTTGGCAAAATATCAAGTAGTTTGTCGTCTTTTCTTTAATAGGCAAAAATGGTCGACGGGTTTTTATTCAAGTACCAAATTTGACTACATGGCAAATACTTAAATACTGATTTCAACATTATTAAATATAATTATTGTAAAGTTTAGATATATTCTTTGCAACTACATAGTGGAACAAAACTTTAGGTAAACATTAAGTGAACTATTTCTGCATCTAAAGTAACAACTGAATCATGAAAAGGGTCCATTTTAAAACTAAATAAGAACAGAAGGCAGACTCAGCCAACCGCTTGTGGCAAGATAACTTATGATAGCAATTAAGTTCAAATGTAAAATTTAAATAAACTAGTAGCAAAGGCTACACGTATCAGTTTAGTGGGAAGTTGGGTCAAAACTAAACTGGCATGGAATTCAACTATCAGCAATTATATTGCTAGACTGGAAGACTACAAATGTTATCTTATCTAGCAACCTAGTAATGGGACCCTCGATAGGTAAAACATGCTTTGTTTTACAAACTAAAAACCTCATCTTAAATACATGTGAACTAAGTTTGCGTTCTGGTAAGAAAGCGGACGGGGTAAGATCCCAAACATAAAATAATAACTTCGGTTACAAAATAAAGGAACCTTACATTATACTTTGTTCCCTGATTAATTATTCACTCCATGAAATAGTGTAATACATTTTTGTTTGCATAACATACAAATTTTTTATTTTACTTAAATGCTGTCCAAAACTGAACAGGATTTTGCAAACATATTGCCCATATTTTTCAACCTATAAATATGGCACTTCTTCAGAAATAAGATTTATTTTCAAAGAAATCGATTAATTTCATGTGTTAAGAAACATCACTTAGTTGCTGTTGGAAAAACTGTTTCAGTATGAAAAAAGTG
This sequence comes from Stegodyphus mimosarum, assembly GCA_000611955.2. NCBI lineage: Eukaryota > Metazoa > Arthropoda > Arachnida > Araneae > Eresidae > Stegodyphus > Stegodyphus mimosarum. The sequence goes on along the minus strand of KK122591.1, from coordinate 872,554 downwards.
AGTTAACTACAAATATTATTATCACAACTTTAAACTATTGCTATATAAAGTTTTCATATAAAAAGGATGCGAATAGCTACAGCAGTGTAAAGCATAGAAGAATAAAAAGTAACATTACTTTTCAAAATATTTCATTTAATTCATAATTAAAAACATTCTCTTTTTTTATTAAATTAAGCAAATTTTTGTTGCCTGATAGTTACTGTAAGAAGGCACACAAAATATAGGGATCTGTATTTATGAATAGAAAATAAGTATATATGCAGAGTATCAGAGGAAGGATGCTTTCGTAAAGGACTTTTTAAGAGAAACAGATTTACATTTCATGTAAGGAAACATTACATTTCATGTAAGGAAACATTACATTTCATGTAAGGAAACATTACATTTCATGTAAGGAAACATTACATAGGATTTACATTACATTTCATGTTCCTTACATTTCATGTAAGGAAAACCACAAAAACTCTCAAGCCAGCCTGAACTACCAATGTTCAATGGCTTATCACTTCACCACTAATGGAGTCCAGCTACTGCTTGAATCTTTTTCTTTTTACTGCTAGAATCCTTAATGGATTCCAGCTACTGTTTGAATCTTTAGTTGTTGCTGTGTATTTATTACCATTGGTACATAAATTAGTCGTTATGATAATTTAATTTTAGCTTTTAAATTATAATCATAAATTTGGTGATTAAAAAATACATGCTTCTTAATATTATTACCATTTACATAATTTAATTCCTAAAAAAGTATTTTTAACACTGCATATTATAACCGTTGGTAAAAAATTTACTTGTCATGATAATTTAATTTGATTTACTTTAATTTAAAGCATTTTTTTTATTTACTTTTAATAACAGAATCTAAGAAACTAAAGTAACATATACTAACTTTAAATGCATTTATTAGCCTTTTGTAAATTTCATTATTCATAACATAACGCTTCATTTATGGCAGTGTTTCAAGAATTTATCTTAGCAGTAGTAAGTGTTAAAGATTAGAGAAAGACTGTTTTTTGCAGTATTCTAATCAGGATACTTTTTAGGATTGTTATTTAGTCTAGATATATTTTTCCTTGATGGGTTTTGTTGACGATCCACCATATTTTCCTGATCTTTAAAGTTGGGTCTGCCTTAGCAACAAAATTTGTCGCCAAAAGAACTAATACTAAAGCTGTTCCTTTTTATTTCTGAAATGCTAATTAATTTAGTTGGACTAATATCAGTTATTTTTGCTATGACCAAAAAATCTAAAGAGTAGTTTATATTTTAGGGTACCCTTTGATTATCGCCAAGTTGTTTCATTTATGGTAACCTGAGTATTTTATGTTGAATGTTATGGAAATCTTATTATGACATGATTGGTTGTAATGCGCGATTGCCATGCTTTTAACTGTTGGGAAAATATTTCTCAGGGCTTATTTATGTGTTGGATGTTGGTTAGAAAGTATGTTGCTTATTTTGTGCTTTTCACCATAAAATGCCTGCTGGACTGGTGTGTAAATGAAGATCTAAATGGCTTCGTTCACCTCTCAGTAAATTACGCAGTGATAATTAATGATTTGGAAACCGGAGCTCATATCAACTCTATGGAAAGTATGTAGGATGTAATAAAAAGGGATTTTCGAAAGCAATGTCACTGGCAATACAAATGATATTTTTTAATTGTGAATTTATGTGGCAACATCAGTACACAGATTATAGTTCAGATAATTTTAAACAGTTTTTGGATGTTGTTAAGGAATTGTGTTTGCGACACACTGAAGACACAGAAATTTCTAAATAACTAAGTCAATATTGCCTTTTTTTATTTTGATTTAAAAGGCAGCTAATTGAGATTATAATTTTCTTATGTTTTAATTATATTTTATTGCATTATGTTTTGGATGCTACTTTACTACAGATGTTGCACATAAACAAGAATGGCGTCAAAAAAAGTCACCAATTTTCGTGAAGGGGTACCCTGAAATATATTTTTCCCAATCTAAATTCCATTTATTATTGTCTTTTAAGTCTGATAATTAACCTATTAGTTTTGTTTTAATATTAAGAATGAAACCATTAATTCCTTGAGTAGGAGCAAAAATCTTTTGCTTTCTTAAGCCTAATAAATTAGCACATTCAGCATTTTAAAAATTACAGTGAGAGACTGATCAAGGATTGTAACCACAGCATGTTTATGTTGAAATAAATCTGTAATATGAAGGATAGTAGTACACAACAAACTTTTTTTTTTTTTTACAGTCATTATTAAAGGTTGAATGGGAGTCAGTACTTTGGTATTTCTCTGCACTTTTTTAGTTTCTTATTCAAAGCTGTTGTGGAATCTTTACTAAATTCTCTGTGCAATATGGTATGTCTAAGTTCACAAATTGAATAGTGAACTTTCTTTGACATATATTCAGATACTTTATAAGGTATTTCTCCCGCCTTCTTCGCATGCCTTCGTGGTGTGGTGGTCTGCATGCTCGACGCGTAACCGAGAGGTCCGTGGTTCGATTCCCGGCGAAGGCGTTGCACATTTTTCATCTAGCCTGCTTCGAAATAACCTAATGTCTCTACAACCTTATATGATGAGAATAAACAATTATTATTATTTGGTTTGATTATACGCCAGCTGAAAGAGCAGCCAGGACATGCTAGTTAGACTGCCTCAGGTTCCTGTACTATCTGGCGGCCTGAGATGCAAAACTCAGTTTTTCTCCTGTATCCTCTACATCGCTGCTTCCTCCAAGATCCTTCCTCTCCAGACCAAAGGTCCTCAGAATTTCAAATCCTCCCCCCGAGTGCGCCAGTTTTCCCAGGGAGGAGCGGTCCGTCGGGTCGTCATAAGATTATTCATCATCAGACCGAACCTCATCCCACTAAACCCGGTATGCCACAGAATTTTGTGGCAGTTACCCAATTAGCACCACCCAGGGGGCACATGTGACTTAAGGATGATCATGGACGTGGGCAACATTACCACCCCAGATATCGCAAATCAAAGGTGAAATTTTCCAACAAATGCATTTTGTAAAATGTGGAGAAGCAGTAATAAATGAAGATGATATAGTTTTTCATTGCAATGAGAATACCCCAATCATCAATAAATTAATGGATGGCAAATCTGTACTATGGTTCCAGATCCAGAAAATATGGCTACTGATAGTGAAGAAAGTGACAGAGAGGTTATTGAAAATGAAAAAAAAAATGATTGACAAGTTAGTCGGAATTCTAGTCACTGCAATTACAGGACTTGAACAATGGAATTTTGTAACTCAGCAAGAAATTCTATCTATCTATAGAATTAAAGAGCATAAAAAATGAAGCAACTTAAACAACTTACATTGAAAGAAATGTTTAGTAAAGTAAACAAATAAATATTAAGTTTTTTTTTCATAAATGATTCATATTTCATAAATCATGATTTCATATTTTTACTTTTATAATATCTTCTATATGCCGTCTTACTAGATTTAAACTGATGATCTAATATCTGGGATCGCCGAAGTCCCGACAAATCGAGATCTCAGACTTTATACTGTATTCAAGTTTGGGTTTGATTATCTGTCCAATATAAATCTGTGTATAAATAATATAAAAACTGTATGTGAAATTTTCAAATTTTATGCTCTGTAGCAAGAATTATATATTTTCAGATTTAGCTGCTGACATGTCGTTTCTTCATATTATACAGTCATCTTTTCAAAAGACATGCTTGCGTGACATTGTGAAAACAATTTTCACATTTGAATTTCCAAATATTAAAGCTACACCTCAACTCTTTGATCCTAATATAACAAGTGTGCGATTTACAAGGCGTAATGAACGAGTTTTCAGAAAGATCAGAGGAGGAGGTCGTCCTCTACGTGAAGGTATTGTACCCCCAGAACCGAGAATATATGGCTGGAGACCTGTTTATCCTGCTGATGGGAAGTATACTACCAAGCCATTACCTATAATAAAATTAGGTGGAAGACATCCTGAAACAGGTAATATTTTTTAATTCATTGTATAAATATATGTTTTCTTGCAATATGGATGGGGTGTCTCAAATATAAAGATCCCTTTCTTAAAATTCTATAGACAGGCATAGCTAGCAGTAATATAGTTTCAAAGATACCATAGAACTTCGTTCTTTCACTACAGATGTGAAAAATATCCTAGTTAACATATTTTGGAGCTATAAATTAGTTGGCAGATGAATGTTTTTGAAAAAACTACTGGTACCAACTATCATTTTCACAGATTTGTTATAAATCTTATTCACACTGTAATAACCAAAGAAAATTTATGATGAAATCTACATTCGTTTTTATTCACAATAGTATACGTTTTCCTGTGTGATACTTCATGGGTTCCTTTGTGCTTCAAGACTTTTCATCTTTTATGGTGTTTTTTTCAGTTAAAGACATCCTTTTCAGGCATCATAACTGAAGAAAAGTTACTTCTAACAAATGAATTATAACTTTGTAGTAGACATGATTTCTGTAACTCTTTCTGTTATGTTGTGCTCAGTCTGGGCACACCCAAAAAATTCCTTCTGTATACACAGAAAAATTGATGGAAAAGGCTTTATAAGTTACTTTTAACCTTCTTTATTTATACTAGATGACAGCATAACACACACCAGTCTATACATTTTAGTCGTGTTTAGTTTTTAAAAACCCTAATTTTTCAAAGAAATCTTCCAGATATTTTGTAGGATGTAAAAGAAATTGTTTGAAAATTTCTATGTTATTTTCTTGGCTGTATGCTGATCTCTGTATTCTATATTAAATTTTTACTTTGAAATCTTGCCTAAAGTTGAATGACGAACATCTGGTGTGCCCAGAGTGGGATCACTGAAACATCTAGACCAAACGAACAGCTGTATCTTTGTTTCACTGCAGTATTTTCTTCAGTGAGCTCATTCGCAACAGAAAGGTGGATGTACATCTGTGTTTCGTTTCCTGTTTTTCTTTTGCTTTTCTCTTGTTTTTTGGAGGGGAGGTTTGGTTATTAGCTAAGAAATTGTTGGGGTGTTTTTTTTTTTTTTATTTTTTTGTATTGGT
>KK122591.1:841712-858686 GCA_000611955.2 Stegodyphus mimosarum | reverse complement strand
ACAAGTTATCAAGAAAATTGATAACAAATGTATAATTCAACTACCATCAAAACGCCAGGTTTTACTAGATGAAAAATGTATGGCTGTAGTTGGAAGAGTTTCTAACATTGATCATGGTAGTAAACCAATTGGAAGTGCAAATCGTCTGAGATGGTTAGGAAAAAGACCACGCTCAGGTTTGTGGCATAGAAAAGACGGTTATTGTGGTCGAAAAATACATCCTCCAAAGAGCATACTGGATACTTTAGCTCCAAAAGAAGAAAAACCAGAATTTTATAACTTAACATGGAAAGAAAATTAATAAAGCTAGCATTTAAATTTGAGTGTCATATCCTACTTATAAATTTCAGAAAATTTTTAGCAATTCATAGAATTGCTAAAAAACAAAATTAAGTATTTTTTCATTGAAATCTACTATCTAAATAAACATGTTTTTATAAAGATTCAGTTTGTACATATCTCTGTGCATGGCAATTAAGGACTTATCAACAAATGGGAATTACATAAACTAAAGCAATTAGCTATGCAACCAAATTCATTCTTGTAATACCATTCTACAAATAAAACAGAAATGTATGTGGAGTGCAGTATTATTACACGTAATTTGATATTTAAAATATGGATTCCAAATCTCAGAATAAAACAAACTCTAAAGTTACCAATTTATTAGCATTAAACTAGGAACATAACCTTTTCAAATATATATATTTTACCATAGTCACACATTCTAGAAGTCACACATTATATATACTTACCATAGTCACACATTCTAGAAGACTTGTGATTACTATTCAAAAATTATTTTATTTTTTAAAAATATTCATTAAAAGGACTTAATATTGCAATCTAAGAAAATTTTGCAGTTTAAAATAATTGATAATTTTACATATAATTTATTACATTGGCTTTGAATAATAATTTAATTATAAATGAATTAGAACGGTTATATATTAAAAAGAGCTACAAAACATTTATACATTTTTTTTTACATTTTAGCCAATTTATATTCATTTTCTTTATAATACCTTTCCTAAATTCATTTAGTAAACCTATCAATGTTCCTATCAGTCTTGTTTCACCTCTAATTTGTTAATATCTTTAGCATTATACCTTTGAAGAACAATTTTTTCTTTATGTAATCCACTTTTTCCTCAGATTTTTCACTTTTGAATTTTCAGATTTCAAGATTTTTATTGTTTTAGAAAACTACTTATGTTTAGAATGTGCAGAAGTTGTTAATCTTATCCCCCCTTTTATCTGTAATGAGAATAACTCTAAAAAATGAATATGAAATGATAGGTGGTACACTGACATATATAGGATGAATGTTTTGAATTGTCAGTTTTCAATATTTTTATTAGTAGAGAAGTTCCTTTCTACAGAAGTGTGTTCCTGTGACAAGATCAATATCATTTTTGCAATTTTCCATGTCTGTGAATAGTGAAAATAATGGAAAGAGAAATATGTTGAGAGAGACTTCTGGTATCAAAAGTAAAAAATTCAATTTTGTTTCACTGCTTTTTTTTTTCCCCCAACACTTCTCTGAAGAATAAGAGAAATTTACACAATCTTCCTGTAAACCAGATCTATTTCATGTTAATATTAGAACACACTTTTCATTTTGTCAGAGGCCTTTTTCTGGATTTTTATAACCATTTTAATTGTGGGTTTATATATTTTGTTAGAATTTTCCAAGTTCTATAATTAAAGTTAAAAACTGCCTCAACAGCCAACCCACTGTTATACCTGTAAAACTTAAATGAGTTAAAAATCAAATTTTATGAAAAAAGTGAATTTTATAGAGAAACTGATACATATGAAAATATTTTGAAATAAAAAATGTTCAAATAGATGAATGAAAGTAATTTTAGAATAATTACAGTAGCTTTTCTGCTTTTGCTAAAAGTGATTCAGAAGTTGGGCTTTATGTATATTATTTTTCAGAATCAAGACACTCATACATTGCTAAAAGAAAAGGACACCTTTAAGACACCTTTAAGATATGATGGAGGGAAATAGAAATATTTTATTTTGATGTTATTTTTCTAAACTGTAATTTATTATGTAGTTATGTTTTCTTCATATTATTGTTATATTCATAAAAACATTTTAAATTTATAAACTTTTGAATCAAAAATTTTATAGATAAATTAATCTTAAAATTGCCAAAATATTGATAAGTCATCAAATTTAGGCAACACAATAAAAGAATTTATATACCATAAAGTAAAATAAATACTGTTTTCGATATAATGAAGTGGAACAAATTCAAAAGCTAACCTGAATTATAATCTGCCATTAGTATGCAAATTAAATACATATTTAACAATGAATCATCAAACTGACTTAACTTTTGCACAGTTTAAAAAATTACCTGGCCAGTCTGTTAAAATGAAGTTAAAAATGACAAAATATTTTAAATATGATTTCAGCTTTCAACCTAAACATAAATAAAAGTACACACAAGTTTTGTAGACATGTCATCTGTGAAAGTTTCTGTATTTTGATTTATGTTTAAACATGGTTTTAGCATATATACTTAGAAAATTTTATTTTATTTTTAACAAATGTGATTCCCATACAAAAATTGAAAATTCATAAAAAAATGAACTTCACAAATAAGATCTTAAAATTAGAATACTTTTCATAAACATTATTGTTCTAATACCACCACATATTTTTAGAATATTCCATCCTCTCTCTATTCATGCCTCAGACCTGTCCTCTCTCCTGATTTTACAGGAAGACTCTTAGTATTTCATCACATTTTTTGATAGATTACTGAATCTTTTACTTTTTAATTTTATCAATGAAAGCATTTCTCAGCAATACGTGAAGTTTATTGAATTAAGAAAACTTAAGATATGCAAATTTCATTGCCTCCATTCCTATTGTATGTGATCTGAATTGTCTCGACATTTGTAGAACTTTTTAAAGTTATTCAACTAATATTTAATCAGTTAAAAATATTTGTATTTAATTTTATTTTACATCAATATATTTTATATCAATACAAACTTAGTATATCAATATACTAAGTTTATCTATACAACAGTATGTACATTAATTTTATTTTCATTATATTTAAGAGTGCTTTGATAAATAAAAGTTTTAGACAACTAATATTTTCTCAGTTTAAAAGAATAAGAAAATTATGAAATGAAATTAGCCAAAAAATTTTAAATATCTAATTAAATAATGTATTTTACATCATAAAGTAAATGTACTTCAATTTGGAATTCTTTTGAAATGAATAAGTGGAATATAAAAAGATATTATTATAATAATAATATCTTTTTTTTTAATATGTTGTCACCATGCAACATATTAAAAACAACCCGGAAATGCCTGATTTTCACAAAAAAATCTCTTCGAGTTTTCTTATTTCAAAATTGGCAGCTATGATATCGTCAGTACACTTAAAGAATTTCTAAATTTTCTGGAAACAGTAGATGGTCATATAAAAGCCTGAAGTATATGAATGCTTTAGCTTTTATGAAGGTAATACTTTCATCACACTTTGAAGCGTAACCACAAAATCAAGGTCAATATCCAAAAAACTTTTTCAATGCAGGCAAATGTTGGTAACACCTGTTTTGACAAGTTAGAATCAATCAGGTATCCTGAAGCTTTACTGTGACATGGCTAATGTTCCTTGTTTGTCTGTAACGTAGGTTTACAATGGATCCATTACAAGCCTTCTGGTTTAAATTCCATATTCATCCAAAATAGTTATTCACGTTCAGAATATCAGTTATGAAAAAGCGATAGAAATATCAGTTCAGCAAAATATTAATTAAAATATAACCTTTTCAGTTAATTAAGTTAGCAAAATAATTACTTCTGAAAATCTTTGCTGAATTAAAGAAATTTTAAGAACAAAAAAATCTTTCCCCCCAAATCTAAGAAATTTTAAAAGTGAAATAAATCTTACGATATATCCAAAAGTATGAAAATTACTATGTATGGCTTTGTTGAAAAATCTGTACTGTATTTTACAGTTTCAAATTACTTACTTTACGGTCAATTAAAAGAAAATGTACTGGAATTATATAAATCATGTAATTGAGAGTTTTTTTTAACTGAAGCCAGTTTAACGTCAACTGACTGATTAAGAAGTATATCTATAGGAAAGATTATCACATTGGTAATATAGCTTATTTTTTATTCTCAAGATTTTTATTTCATAGCTTATGTTTTACTAACAGAACTTTTATTCCTTACTTTTAGTTACATAATGTTCATAATTAATACACTATATTAAACAAACTATGAGGGGGAAGAATAATTCCAAATTAAGTTAGTGATTGGGGTTAGGTACTATCAGTTTATTGAAATTTTAATACTGTTTTACAAAAAGGTTTTTTTTTGGGGGGGGGGTTACATATCATGCAACTTTTTCCCACTTTTTTTTCAATTTCTGATGAAGAACTGTCATATTTTTTACAAAAATCATGCTACGTTCTCATCAGTTTTGCAGTATTACTTAACAAAGAAGTAATAAACTCACAAAAGACAATCATTTGAGTGAAAAATATTAAAACTGAAACCATCACAACTGTAAATAAATATGATGAAACAGACCTTATGTTGGAATTCATTTACATAAATTTTTAAAAACTCATTATTAATAAAAATTGAGATATTTTATTTGCAAAAATGTCAAACATCCATTTGTACAATAATTATCTATTATTTTCAAACATTTTACAAATATCTGTAGCTAGAGTTCAAGAATCGAGCACTGATTAGGTGATCTATATAACCTATAATCGCCATTCCAAATTCAATTTCAACTGTAATCAATTTCATTTTCTGGAAGAAAAAAAAAAAAAAAAAAAAAAAAAAAAAAACTTACTAAACCATGTTTCATGTTTAAATAATACATATTTTTAATATGGCATTTCATTATAAGCATGAAATAATGATATTGACAGTTTACATTTAAGTTCAATTTAATGCTCTGAGCGACATGCCCATCTGTTATTATTCAATGCATATTGCCTTCTTCAAAATATTTGTTTTCTTATTTTCTTCAGCAATTTAAAAAAAAAATTATTGGAATAAATGGAAAGGTATGAAAACAAAGAATAAAGTCAAATATTTCTTACAAATCTAGCTAGAATGTTGTTTGAACACGGCTTTTTCATGAGCAGATCCACAATGCTCAGAAAGTTTGATATGAATTTTTTTTTGTATACATTTTATTGTCATAAAGAAAATTTAAGCTTTAAAAATTCAATTAAATATTATTAACATAACCTTAATTATGCACTTGAAAATATATTGAATAAATCAAGTCATTCCTTTTGTGCAAGTTTTTGCAAATATTTTCTATAGCTACATCATCATCAGATATCCTTAAGAATGCTTGATGTTTTGACATTTTAAAATGTTAATCATTTGAAAATAGAAACTGATAAATTATTTGCTTGTATCCAACAAGCTAGATAATTGATTTATTAACATAAATTTTTCACTAATTTATTTTAAGGCAACAAATGTTATTCAGTTACTTTTAAAGTACTTAAAAACGGTGCTTCCCGTATCTAATACTACTCACTTCTTTTTATTTGTAACAATAGTCTTTGTTAGCAACTATTTTATAAACGGCTGTATTTAGTTTACAGAGCAAAGATAACGACAGGAAGTAACAGTCTGGAGTAGCTTTATGAAACAGAAAAAGCAACTGATGTCTCCAAAGATCCCAAGCTTGACAATTTATCCTGCCTTCTCAACTATGACAATGGGAGAATATACTAGACAAAGTTTCCTTAAAGCCCAGATGTTTAATTGGAAAACCACAAATATAGATTTTAATACTGAATATCTTTATTTGTATTTAAAGTAGTAGCTTTAGTTTCTTTAAAATTTCTCAATAGAATTGGAAACTCCAGTTGCTATACTGGAGTAAAGTTGAACCTTTTACGAACCAAAAGAAAAAAGCACATAGTATATAAAAAGTATCCCAAATAGTATTTATTATTAAAAAAATTTTAAGAAATTTTAAAAATATTAGATTTTTTATATCTGTTTTTAATTATAATTTGAGATTTTAAATGTATTATTAGCTGAAATTTGTAGCAGTTAGAAAAATGCTAAAATTGGTTATATCTGAAATTGTACATTTCTTTGTGTCTCACAGACATATTAATCATGACATTTTCAGAAATCTATAGTGAATTGATAACCCTCCCCCCAAAAAAAAGAGTTGAAAGTAAATAATATAAATCAATACACAAGGGGGAGGGAAGGCTATATTTTCTTAACATGAAATACTTCTGCATTTTTACAATGCAATTTTTTGACAATGGACATAGTTTAAGTTACATTAGCTTAAAAGTAATAATAATATATTATTAGTGTCTCCAAGCTTTACTATGTTACAAAAAGATTTGAAATGTCATAATTTACATTTTATAATTACTTCGGTAATGTAAAAAAATTCTGATACTTAATCTTGAATATAAAATTTCTTGGATCACCACACTGTAATGAAATCATAATTCAAGAGTGCTTGCCAGATATGGTGAGCCCTGGTAGTTTTATTTATTATTTCATTATTTGCTATTAATTTATTGGTTTGGTTTATGTGATTACGACAAAGCTTCAAGGGCTATCTGCTTATGGGAGGAGATGGAGGACTTTCTAAGGGAAACTGCCCCGTATACATGATAGACATGGGGAAAACCATGCAGTCATCCCATTCGTGGGATTTGAACTCTGGACCAAACTAGCAGTGTTCAGTGACTATACCGCTCAGCCGCTGGTGAGCATTAGTTTATTATTTTTTAATCTTTTTACACTGTATGAAATTATTCATTATTTGTTTATTTATCTTTCATGGAAACTATTTCCTAGGGCTTTAGTACTTCTAAATTTAGAAATTAAGCCATGACCTTACATAAAAATGCTTTTCTGCAGCTAGTCATACATTTTATTTCATTTATAGATATGTTATCTATTTTCAGTTTTCCACCGACTGAAGAAAATGCTTTTCTGTTTTTCCAGGCAAAAGAAATATTATCATGCATTAACCTTTGTGTCATAATGAAGTGAAACTTTACAATGAACTTAATGACAGTGTATAGTTACTAAAAAAATCTGAAGTTACAACACATGACTTCCTTGTACAGAATATTACATAATATGCATTTTTTTTCATTTCATTTAAACTTATTGGATTGAATTAAATCTACTTTTTCAAAAGTGCATAAACCACAATAGATTAATGCACTCTTTAAAATTCACTATAGTTATTTACTATAGTGACACTCTGGCGCTAGATTCATTTAACAGCGTTACATGTCATTTATTTTATAACTCAGAATGCACAAAAATTCTATCACCTGAAGAATTATCTAATCATTGCCACATGTTCTATTCAAATACTATAATAAATCTAAAACAATGTATAAAAGGAATTAAACAAACAAACAAAAAAGGGGGGAAGAAAACAGTTTTTCACAGATGATTCAGTATTTCCCATTTAATTCAGTTCTCACTTTGCGACAAGACAAAATTATATAAAAACTCAAAATATCTATATTAAAAATTACGAAGTAAATGTTAAACACATATTTCCTTGAATAAATTCCAGAATGGATTAAGCATGATTTAATTCACAATAATAAACAAAGGAATTTTCTTTGTTGTTGCGAAGCTTAGTTTCTCTAGATTGGCAACAAATCCACTATTCTGCCAAGTTTCAAACGTAAACAAATACAGCTGCTATGATAATAATAATTAGGCTTAGCCACACTTAAACAACTTTTAAATTATTGATAATTCTAGAAATATTGCATGCAGATTTACTAAAGGCATAAAAACCTTAACTGGAAGATAGGAACAGCATAATTCAATCATTTTTAATGAAAAAAAAAAAAATTCAAACATATAAGAATAAAGAAACTGAGATCAATGAGCTGAGTAACAGACTGGATATATACTTTTGGTGTGGTTAATTGCAACTAAAATAGGAGGTGCACATCTACATGTTATAGCAGTCCTATATACAAAATTTTAATGTTCTGAAGCGACTCGTTTTTTAGTTATGCAACATATATACATAAGTATGTATACATACGCACAGACGCCATGAAAAAATCTCTTCAGAATCCCTTTTAAACCAGTTTTATAATTTTTTCCGGCAAAAAGAATCCTTTATTCTGCCCTTACGTACAGATGTCATGGAAAAACACCGTTAAATTGCATTTGACAGTGGTCAAAATGGATATTTTTGTTGAAATATGACACTTGAAATTTTCTGCAATTACAATACTTCCTTTTAACTTCGTAAAAGGAAGTAAAAAAACAACATATGTGACAGAAATATATATAAAAAAATTCTTTTGGCCACATTACATTTTATCTACTGTTATTAGTCAGAAAAAGTGGCATCAGTCAAGAGGTGTGAAAAGCTGTTAAATATTTAGTTAGACAACCATTAACTGCAATAAGTTTATGAAGGAGGATTGCTCAAAACATCTAGTCACACAATCTGAAAGGCTAATTTGGAGGACCCAATAAAATGAAAATTGTCAAAATAAGTGATAGTCTCTTTCTATGATAAGGGAAAATAATGCTCGAAGGATCTTACCTAAACTGTGGACATTTGGTGAAATTCTAACCTGAAACAGCAATGTGCTTTTTCAGGTTAGAATTTCCCTAAATGTCCACTGTTTAGGTATCTCTATTAAAAACTTGTAAAGATAAAAAAATAGATGATATAATCATCATCTATTTTTTATATTTATTAGTTCTTAATAGACATTTCAAAATATGTCATTTTGAGACTGATTTTATTGAATAAGATCTGAAAATAATGCTTCGAAGCTATTCTTGGGGCAGTTACAGAATTACGTCCACCAAAACTTGCTTGTAATTCAGATTAGTGTTCTTTTGGCAAACTGGTACACCTAAAAGTTCAAAGTGCCAATTTTTCTAAGCTATTTTAAGAACTCAAATTACAGCATGAAGCTCCTCATACAAAACATTGCTACTTAATTCTTTATGGAACTTTAAAATTACATTTTTTCAAAAGTGTGCTGTTATGAATTTTTTTCTTTTTCTTTTTTTAAATTCCTCACACTTCAACACACATCTTTATATTTTATTTCATTAAAAACGTATAATAAATTATTTGATAATAAAAGCTGCAGATACATTATTTAGAATATAAATTAAGTTAGAATATAATAAAAAGAAATACAAACCCTAATAAACTCAAAAAGAGTCTTCAACAGCCACCCTTTCATTATAGATTGATTTCAAATTGCTTAATTTTCGTCAATGATTTTGCAAGCATTGCCGTAACATCTCGTGCATTTCGTAATTGGGCTTCAGCAAATTTTTCTAAGCTTTCTTGAAACATTTTCACCCTTTGTCTGTGGAATTTTTTTATCTAAAATAAAAATTGTGCTGAATAAACATTTCTTGAAAGAGTTAGAAATAAAGAATTATCTAATTTAACAAATGTGTTAATATGACTAATTAAAAAAAATCTCTCAGCATTACAATTATAAATGACTACTTATTGAATTTAATATGTAAATTTACAATGAATACAAATTTATATATGTTTAATAATAAAAAACCCAATTAAAATGTATTTTTATAAAAACAAATCATAACACAAAAGACTTAAAAACTGATTTTAGTTTTTCAGTGCAAGTATGCATTAAAGGTAGAAAAATATACTGAATACGAAATGGAAGTAATGAAAACAGATAGAATCAATACTTTTATAACATAAATAGTAAAAACTGTGCCATTTTGTCATTGTCAATGCACAGATGTCACAGTAATATACTATGAAACCAGGTGCTGTGCAGTGAAAATATCTATCCATATCCATGAAGAAAACCACAAAAATCAACCATGCAGCCAGCTTGTTAGCCTAGGATTGAACCCAGGTCAAATTGTAGTTTTCAGCAATCTTAATCACTCAGCCAATGGTGGTGAGGCATGTATCTTGAGGAATTCTTTCCAGTCTCTTATATCACTGCATAGTATTCCATACTAACATTACTACAGAGCAGACTGACTTCTTTATGTTCTAGAAGTCAAACCAAACTGTAACTGCTTCATCTCTGCACAATAAATATGACTTTGATAGATGTTATCTTTCTTAATTTTGCACTTGCAGTATATTCTGAAACATTCCATGATATTATTCTTGTATGAGAAATAAAGCATATATACTACTGTTTAAAAGAATTTGGTGAATTACCCTAGAACTGATGGACAGATTTTAATGAAATTTTGTACGGATATAGATTGATATAGTAAAAAAAAAAGAGTACTATTACAAATTTTGTACATAAGTAAATAACTTTAGTGAAATTATAGGTGATTTTTTTTTTTTTTTTTTTTGTATAATGTCAGGCACATAGTAGGGAAGACATCTGTCCCTGGATGCAGCATCCAGAGGGAGCCAAACTGGTGGAAGGAAATGTTTAGAATTAAATACCTCTCAAGCTTAGCAAAAGGAGGGGTAGCTAAATCTTCATTTTCCCCCAGGCACTTGAAAACCCTATCTACGACTCTGTATAATGCAACATCAAATGCTTGTAGGAGCCGATCCTCTGGCAGAAAATAAGAATACAGGGTCAACTCTATTTAACATTGAGTAAATAGCTATCTTCCTGAATCGGCGAGATACCGCTGAGCTGCCAATGGTTTCGGCAACTAATCTTTGTCGCCCAACAAAAGACATCAAACTTGAAGACCTTTTGGTCTAGTCCCTCTATAACTGAATGGGTATTGTGACTGAATAACCGTAATTGATCCCTATATGTTAATCCCTATATGGTAAGCCTATCCAGCCCTCCCAGTAATTTCGAGAAGTGGAATGTACTAGAGATTTCGTGAAGGCTGGGGGAAAACCATGTAAGAGTGGGAAGGGCATCAGTTTCTCAGCTTTAGTTCAGCATGAGTTTGGAGTATTGAGAGACCTTTGTCGGAACTTTTGCCTTTTTAGATGCACTCTGCATTGTGTTATATTTAATATTCTTAGTAGTTAATGTTCCCCTGATTGTGATTTGTGATATTGAGAAAACCCATATGAATATTTCTGTGGAACATTTCAGAACTGTAAAGAGTTCCTTTTGGTAAAATAAATTTCAGTAAGCTATTACGGTTCTGTAATCATTAATCTGTTAATCATTCAATCTATTATGAATCCATATACATGCAACAGTTATGTATGTGTGGAATCGTGATGGAACTCATTGACGCAAGGTTTAAAATACAAGCTATGGTCTCCTTTAAAGTCATGCAGCTCTGTCACTGTGACTTCACATACATGATGCAGTTTAACAGTTCCTGTAATAATTGATTTCCCTCCCTGTTTCCCTTCCTCAAGTCCAGGGAGTTCTAAAGCAAGTTGAAGTTACTCTCCCAAGAATGTCCCAGATATGTTCTAAGGATCTGGAGATATAGCTGGCCAATCCATCCAAATAATATTCTTATTTTCAGAAAATCATCCATCAAATTAAAATTAGCCCTCTGTGGATCAGCTGTCATCCAGACAAATGAATTAAGGGCCACTGCACCCCTACAAAGGCAAATTTAGAGTTCTTAAAATCTCATCTGTTAGCAAGAAGCTGCTTGTTTCCTACCCCACTTCTGCACATATGAGAGCCCATTTAGCATGATACAAAGAATATAGACATTGGATGGAGCTTCAGTGGTAGCCTTTGCACTTGACAGATGAGACCTAACTATAGATTCTAGGCATTCTTTCATCTAGAAAGAGCCTACTACCTGTTTTTCAATATTTGAGAAAGGGATCAGAATAGTGGAAATGTGAGGTTACCGGACAGGCATCACATCGGATGGGCACTCAGATCTTCCATGTTTTTGACTGAGGCTATATGACTGCTGTGAGGTATAGGTGAGTTATCTTAAAATCCTAGGCTTGCAGGTGACTCTTCAGTTTATTTTTATGGATAATAACTTCTGCCTAAATAGCACTAATATGATGGATGATTTTCAGGGATGTGAAGCTATTAACCAGACAGACTGACCAACAGAAATTCTAAACCTACATTCTATAGAATATGTTTCAGATGCTTTTAGAAAAGCAACTACAACTAAATTTCTCAACTAGAAATTTTGCACACCAGAAAACATCACTGCTGCAGGAATGAAACCAACTGCTACGATTTATAAACTACCTCTTTTAAAGTTTGATGTTATGCAATAACTGTATGACTGTTTGAGTACACTAAACTCCCTATTGGCTTGCTTTTTAATTCATCTTGAACCTCTATTTCAAACATTCCTTTTACCAATAAGCCAAATACATGATCATGCGTGTACTTTGTCTGTTGTATTTTTTAAAAATTATTATAACAATGTACATTCTCACCAAATTTCATTAAATATGTCCATCGATTATGAAAATAAGAGGAAAAAAATGCAAAAATTCTTTTAATTTTGAACACTAGTGTACATATTTGGCCATCAGATATAAAATGATCAAGTTCATTTCATACTTTCACCCTCTACATGAGAAAATTTAACTTGTGGCTTAATGTTTAAAATTAATTCTGAACTTCTATGCAGCCACGTACGTTGAAAAGTTACATAAATTAGCACAAGAAATATTCTTCAAATTTTCAGTAACTTCTCTTAATCTTTAGTGCAGAAGAAGTATTACTGTTCGAATCTTCAAATGAAAAGTTGATATTATATTTTTCCTATGGTAATGAATATTTTCTTATACTGAAGAAGGAGCTCTAAGACTTTATTCCATTTGGTACTTAAAAATACTTTTGAAACAAATAGAATTTTAATGCATGTATTACATAAAATCAAATCTGTGATTTAAAATAAAATAAATAAATTTGCAAAAATTCAGCAAAAAATGAAAAAAATGCATTATTAAAATACTTTAAAGTGCATTACTTCCTGTCTAGCAACATCTGAACAGTCTTCAAATGCTTTTTCTGCTGCGAATTTTGCTTCTTCTGCCTAAAAACATAAATAAAATATCCATAAATTATTCTGTTTACATACAAAATAAAATATCAATGGTCTATAATTTAAATTTTATGCAGTTTTACTCTGAATGTTAAAATATGAAAAGATGGCTTACAGCTGCTTTCTTTTGAGGTTTGGCTTTGTCTAATGCTTTGTTTGCATTCTCATATTCAACTAATAAACATGTCCGTTGCAAGAGCATTTCCTGTTATAAACCAAATAAAGTATCCTTTGCATTTTTAACTCATATTTCAAATGAAAACAACATAGAGTTTGTATAAATATTTCCACATAAAAATATGTATCTTATCAATCAAATATAAATATTTAAAATTTAATGCAAATTTATCTTACGATAAATCCAATAAATATGAATAGACAAAATGCTTAACAAAATTGGGAATATAAAAATGAAGAAACAAGAAAACCCCAATTTAGCAATTACTAGCAGACTAACAAAAATTAACATTTTAAACTGAGGTACATTAAACATTTAACTCCTTAATATGTGTTTAAACATTTTCAGTGTTTCCTTTAAAAATGTTTTAGACGTATTTACATGAAGCCCAGACCTGACCAAAAATGCTTAAGAAGTGTTCAGCTGATACACTCTGGTCTTCTTTCTCCTATGTTTCTGCTGGCGACTGTCAGTTGACACAAAGCTCTTAATAGGGTGTGAAGTCTGGTTGAAAACAGCACTTTACGGAAGAGTCCTGTGAGTGAAGTATCATTGTCAGATAGCATGTATATAATATCTTTCTGGAGACTGCAAGCTTGCAAGTGGAGATAAATCAATTTACAATAGCTTGCCTTGTGGTACTTTAATTTAATGAAAGTCAAATAGAATTGCTCATGGTTATAGTACGTTACTGAATTTTAAAATTGACTGCTTTTAATAAAGAAATGCTAGAGTAAATAATTTTTTTAAAAAAAAATCAAGCCTTTAACTTGATTCACACAACAAAATTCTTCAAGAGCTCAAATTTCAAAATGGAAATTTTCTAATATTCTTTAATAAATCTGCCACTCTTATACAAGAGCTTAAATTTATTCATGCAAATTCTTTTTGATTTGGGACTTTAATACAAGAGCTCACATTTGAAAATGGAATTATTCCAGTATTATGTAATAAATTTGGTACTCTACCCAAGACCCATAAATTTGTCACTTACCACATGCACAACACCCCACTCTTTTGAGGCCAAGAGCTCAAAAAAAGAACACTTTACTAATCAATTTGATAGTTTAATATGAAAATTCAAATTTAGAACATTACATTATTAGGTGATTTCAGTAATAAGCTGAGACATTTTCATAAAAAATGTTAGCACTGTATTCATAAAAAGGCTTGTACTTATGTGTCCTGCATTCTTTTCATGCTGGTTTCAATTGTTAATCCCAGAGGCCACCATCAGGCATCTTTTAGTCTGCAGTGAGTGTTTTTAAAGAAAATGCACCATTTTGGCTAAACATCCAATCAACTAATTTTTCAAACTTAAAAAAACTGAAAAATTTCCAGAATGAGGATCTTCATCACATCTTCAAGTAAGCATCTTTTAAGCTTAAAGACTTTTACATTTCTCAATATTTATCTGGTAGCATAGCAATGCAAAGACGTTACAATACATAGGAAGAGTGAAAAGTTTTAAGTTAAAATGGTACAAAGTTTATGACACACTGTGTGAAATGTTATGAAATAGATATTTCATAACACGTTAACCATTTTTTAAAATGGAAAATGAATATAGTATCAGAGAAGAGAATGGCTGACAAAGTTGTGATTTAATATCTCTGTCAAAAATGCCTCACTACAACAAAAATATAACAAGGCATGCTAGAGATAATGTGAAATAAAGGCTCATGATTTGCAGTTGGTAAATGGAGGATAACTAACTTCAGCTCTAAGTTCAATGGAAAATATCATCTAGTCTTATACACAAACTATGGAGGCAGTGAGGCTTAGGAAAACAGACAGAGGAGTCCATGTTGCATCAAAACAATGCACCTCTTCACTGTGACGTAACGACACAACCTGCTCTGGTCAGTTGTGGCTTCATCTCACTTTGTCATCCACCTTACTTTACAAACCAGACCCTATTTATCTACTTCCTATCATCTACATTTTAAAAATATATTTTAAGTATATATAAAACAAAAATATTAAAATTTTATAAAGAAGTAATTTTGCATCTTAAAGTAATTCTGGCCATTACTTCATTAACTGTAAATGTATAACAAAGATATTTTCCAAGTCAAATATCACTTTTATATACAAAAATATCTGCTTCAGTAGAAATTTTATATTTATAGCATTCATTGCATCTTTACTTCTAGAATTCAATGATTCTGTACATTTTCTTTTCATCATAAATCTCAACAGTTTGAATTTCACAAATTTTAACTCATGCTATTTATGCAGCCTATAAAGCTCAAGTTTTCTAGAATAGTATCATGCCATGCAGCTAAGTTTGAATATATCTTGTGTTTGGCTTGGAAATGTAAATCTTATACTTTATGAATACAATGCTCTTGACTTGCTGATGACATCTCAGCTTCTATAAACAAGTTCCATGGATTCCAGAAATCCCCTCCCCCCCTGAAAACTTTATTTCGTATTATAAATATGCATTGAAATTCTCTTTCAATATGCTGTCAATTTTGAAATCATCAAATCTGTAAATGGCCACTGATTTAAAGAAAAGATAATAATCTGCAGACATAATATCCTAATAGGATTGAAACCCTCACCCAAATTTGATAATCATATCCTTAGTCACTCATGTTGAATGTGAACAAGAACCTTCCTACTAGGGAGAAAAAAAATCTTCCTTATATTATGCAATGTTAGTTACTTATACAGCTAGTGAAACTCATTATAGCAATACTGATTAAACTTCATATATAATGAATTCAACAGAGGTTTACAAACAAATAAGCCTAATGGTTGTCTGCCACACATAGAGCATCACTTTATATTAAAGGACACAGATGATAACTGCTGGTTGAAATGTTTCATATACTATTATGTTCTTATACTGTATGCTTTTTTTAATCATACATCAGTATGCAGTTCTGTAGTGTGACAACAAGTTTGGCCATTGACAACACCAAATAGTTAGACATTCATGATTGCTAATTGTGCTCAATTTGCAGGAAACCCATCTTGCTCAGCTTCTATGTTTTTAGAAGTTGTTTCAGATAACTACAAATGTTAATATCACTTACATAATAACACACGTTCTTGCAAATTCTTGAGTTCAACATGAATTTGACTGGATACACTTCTTAAGCTTCATCTCAGCAAAGTGAGAAGCATTTTCATGAGTTTCATTTACAATAAATAGCAAGCCTTTGAGAAATTAAACTTGAAATTTACTTGATATGATACTTTAAATAAATCTTAACAAGTCTGATAATCTACCACACTGCTTCATTTATGAAAGAGAAATTTTTGAACTACTTTTGATCAAAACTTTCACTTATTACATCACTTCTGAATGTGGAGAGCATTTTTCAAGAAGCTCAAAATGGCAGTTTGAATTTATACAGTAAAAAAGCCAAATAAATGTCTTTGATACCACTGTACAAAGGTCACTTTCAAAAATTTTAAATGATGTATTTCTGTGTGTATTATTATTAAAAATTTTAAATGATTTATTTCTGTGTGTATTTCAGCACACTGATAAATTCTCTGCTATAACTTTTAAGTATATATCATTCCAAATTTAGTTGGTAGTATGTGTGTATATGTGTAAGATCTAGAAAGAAACACACATTGATATTATACATTCTACATGTATTTTATTATGCTACAATTAACTAAACCTCTAATGTGTTAAAAATCACAACAGGCAGAAACATACTAAACATTGCACACATATAGACAACACTGGTACTAAGAGCTTTGCCACTGATGCAACCGCTGCAGGTTATAAATTAAGCTACTCAGTGGCTCCCAAAAAAAAAAAAAAAAAAAAATTCACACTC
>KK122591.1:786950-841700 GCA_000611955.2 Stegodyphus mimosarum | reverse complement strand
AAAAAAAAAAAAAAAAAAAAATTCACCTCTCCTAAATTCAAAAAATTTTTTGTTGCTTGGTGGTTCTCTAAATTCTCAGGATTTAGCCATTGGTTGCACTGAATTTGGTACAGACCCTGCATTTTAAGGAGCTCTTAAACATTTAACCTTTCACAATCCCATTAAGTTTATACTTGAATATCATTCATGCTGGTCAGAATTAATTTTCGCTGAATGAACAGTAATACATGATATGGAAGACTATGAATCTTGTTCACTTAATATAAGATCAGTATGTTTTTTTGCTGTAATGGCTGAGAGAAGACAGATGACTGGAACGGTGAAACAGCTTTGTTGGCAGAGAAGACGTACGATCGTAAAGGGTTAACTATGGCTTGTTGGTCTTATTTAAGAAAAATCTGATGTGTGCACCACATTTGTACAAAGTATTAAGTTATACACATTTTTTCTGCATTTCATTTAAACTTATTGAATTAAATCTACTTCGTCGATAGCACATAAACCACAACAGAATAAATGCACTCTCTAAAATTCACTATATTTGTTTATCATAGCAACACTTTGGTGCTAGGTTCACTTAACAGCATTACAACTCATTCAGTTTATAATCAGAATGCACAAAAATTATGTATATCATCTGAAGAATTACCTAATTGTTGCTACATGTTCTATTCAAATACTAATAAACCTAAAATGATGTATAAAAGAAATTAAAGAAAAAAAAAGTTTTTCACTGACGACTCAGTATTTCTCATTCAGTTCATACAGTTCTCATTTTGCGACAAGGCAAAAATACATAAAAACTCAAAATATCTATATTAAAAATTACAAAGTAAATCTTAAAGACTTACGTGTATTTCCTCAAATAAATTCCAGAATGGGTAAAGCATGATTTAATTTGAAATAATAAAAGAAAGTGTTATTTTTGTTGTTACAAAGCTTAGTTTCTCTAGATTGGCAACAAATCCATTATTCTGCTAAGTTTCAAATGTAAACAAATATGGCTGCTTTCGTAAGCATAATTAGGCTTAGCCATACTTAAACAGCTTTTAAATTGTAGATTATTCTACAAATATTGCATGCAGATTTACTAAAAGCATAAAAACCTTAACCGGAAGCTAAGAACAACATAATTCAATCATTTTTGAAGCAAAAAATGAGCAATTTACCAACACATAAGAATAAAAATCTGAGCTCACTTAGTTGAGTAACAGAGTGGCTATATATATATATACTTTTGGTATGGCTGACTGCAACCAAAAAAGGGAGGTGCACAATTATATGTTATAGCAGTCCTATATACAAAATTTCAATGTTCTGAGGATACTCGTTTTTGAGTTATGCGAAATACATACATACGTATGTACACACAGACACCGCGAAAAAATCTCTTCAGAATCCATTTTAAATCAATTTTATAAGTTAAAAGAGTCCTTTATTCTGTCCTTACATACAGATGTCACGCAAAAACATCCTTAAATTGTATTTGATAGCTCTCAAAATGGATATTTTCGATGAAATATGATACCCGAAATTTGAGATTACAATACTTCCTTTTTACTTTGTACAAGAAAGTAAAAATTGGATCAAATAACATAGGCTTTATGACTATCACAATTTTGGTTAAATGAAACCTAGCAAAAATATGAGCTAATAAATAAAATAAAATAAAATACATATTTTTAAACATGGGGACTGCAGTGCAAGAGCATTAGCATAAAATGTTTCCGCAGCCAAAGTGTCAAACAAAAATATTATCTACTCACATGATCCAAACTATTAATTAAAATTTCTGTCTTAATTAAATTTGGAGGGATTATACATACATACTGCTAAAGGCAATCAGAGTAAAGTGTCCAAAAACATAGTTAGATAATCTGTTCCTTCTTTTTTTTTTTAAAGTTCAGAATAAAGACTATAAAAGCATGTGTCTCAAATTACTATTTACATAAATACAAACATTTTTATTTTGTCTCTCATATATCCCATTTTTAGAAAATACTAGAGCTCAGAATGTTTGCATTATGGACGTAGATTAATTCATTTAATATTAAAATTTTCTTCTAGGCGAATTTTCATAAAATGAGCAAGTCTAAAAAGATCTTTTGAAAGGTTTATAAAACCTTACAGCTATTTTCTTTTCTGATATCTTGTATAAAATTTTAAATTTCCTATATTTTTTATTCAAATATCAAAATTATTAAAATCTGGGTATTGTCCCAACCAGCAGTCTACTGAATTTCATAAGTTAGTTAACTAATTTTATGATAGATGGTGTCACCTCTTTATTATCAGGTCCCTTCTTTATTATTTATTATCTCTTTATTTAGGCAATTATTTTTGCTTGTAAAAGCAATGCATATTTTTTCTTTCACATTCAAATTTTCCGTTGAATTTGCAAACATTTTTTCAAATGCAGTCTTCAAATCTTTGTTATCAATTTACTCTCAAAATTTCGTGTTTACATTAAAAACAGTTGAAATAAGCAAATGAAATAACTGTCATTTTAAGCAGCAACAGTGTTTATCTCTCTTAAATTCATTACCTCTCTTCTTTCGACATTCTGCTTACAACAAATTGTTTGTCAATAGCTTTTGAAACAACTAAACATAGCAGTACAATATTAGGTGTTTTACCCATTTCATTCAGTACATGCCTTACCCATTCCATTTAGCACATGCATGAAATTATTGATATAATCTATATCCATAACATATAGGGGCTCACTTTCAGTTATATTAATATTGAGTAATTCACTGAAGTACTTAAACCAGATAATCTAATTTAAAAAAAAAAAATCACACTTTTATTTGCACACTGAAAATTTTCTTATATGCAACATAAAACGTGATACATATAAGAAGCAAACAGCAAATGAAATAAATATTTTGCAAAACATAAAAAACTATTAACATTAAATAATAATAAATCTGATCATGCAAATTTGAAAGACAATTCTGAATTTTTAATTAGCTGTCTCTTTTGTTGACAGCACACTGAATTATGTGATGAAATATATGGGAAAGAGGTGGCACTATCTATTACAAAACTAATATAACTAAGTAACAAAATTTCACCACAAATTTATGATTTACTATTTAAGAGATATTTAGTAGTCCAATCTTTATTTTCTGTAATAAGTGCACATAGTTTGAAGTGTATAATAGACACACTTTATATGATTTCCTTAAGTATATATTTAAAATCATAAAAAAAAATAAGCACATAATATGCATATGTAGAAATGCAACATATGAAAAATATTCAGTGTTATCAAATTTTAGTATGTCAAAAATGTCTGAAATCTAATACTGTAATTATTGACATAAAAATCTTTCATGGGTTCTTTAACTACAAATCAAACGGATTAAAACAAATTCTTTAAAATACAATAAAATTAATATGCATGCGTGCACACACAATGAAAAGCTTTTTAAAAAAACAAAAACAAAAAAGCAAGATAATTTTATATATGTGATTACAAGAAAAAGACAATTTGCCCTGAAGCATCAAAATTAATAAATTATTAATGAATTTGTTTTTAAAAATATTTAAAACCTTATCAAGATATCAATAAATATAAATAAAAAATATAATTATTAAACAGTTAGTTCATTAATTACCAAGCCATAAAATACTTTTATAAATACTGGAATAAAATAAAAATAAAAGGTCAATGAAATAATAGAATAATAAAGATTGCTTTAAACATACTCTCATTAGGGGATAAGGATGTTTAAAATAATCTTAACTAGGCACACTGTGCACAGTTCTAACATAGGTAATTTGACACAAAATCTTTTTCTGAAATGACATGGCAATTTTTTTTCGTATTTCGATTCAAAGATTCAAATTATGCCTAGATATTAAATTTTGTAGAATTTGACACGAAATTTATGGAGAAATTAAAAATTTTATCTTGGTGCTTTTTTTTTTTTTTTTTTTTTTTTTTTTTTTTTTTTTTTTAGTTTGGTTCAAGAACAATTCACTAGATGAACTTCTTAATTTATAGCAATCTATTTTCTTTTCCTTTTTCTTCATTGTACATGAGCAGAAAAAAGAATATCATTCATACTTTCAAATAATTTTAATCAATAACATAAACCACATTTGGCATTACTACTGCTTATAACAAATATGCCAAACTTCAAAATGTGCCAAAATGTAAATTCATGTATATTTTACGAAATTTTAAATAAAAAACTCTAATTTGTTTACAGGTAGACACATCTACTTTAAGATGATGGTAAACATTTTATAGGTTATAATTTGAAATTTGTTTTGAAAATTTATAAAAATTATTTAAAAATAAATCATAAAAAATCTGTGAATTATATTTGGATTAAGCCTAAATTTTGAATTCTGGAAGAATTAATCAAATCAGTCTAATAAAAACAAATTGCTAATAAATATATATCAAATTCAATTAACACTGAGGAGCTAAAATTTTTAGAGCTAATTTCTTAAAAACTGCTTGTGCTATTTTTACAAAAGTTGGCAGTTTGGCATAATTTGAGTTGTAGCATCGAAATATGGAAAAAAATTGGCATGTCATTTCAGAAAAAGTTATTTTGTGTCAAAATACCTATATTAGAACAATGCTATATATAAATTTAATACATATCCTAAGTTGTGCTTTTGAGACATTAAAATGCAAGTTGAATTTCATCAATCTGCACAGTAGAACGAGAGATATAGAAACTGTCCACATTTTTTTTTGCAGTGTACATATGTATTATTACAACCATTTTAGAAGTTGCCAAACTCTGGCAAACATGCACATAACTGTTCTTTAGGTAACCATATCTACTGTAAGTTGCAGTCCAAAAATTCACCTACTCAGTTTTATTTCTGCAAAAAATAAGTTGAGTGATTAAGTTATTCTAAGGTGATTGCGCTAATATGTAAATACCCCGAACAATTCTAACTGAAACAAAAGCTATATTTCTGATATAATATGAGACAAGGTAAAACTTTTAAGAATGGCAAACATAAATAATATAAAATGTGGCCTTTTGTGATATAACTCAATCCCCAATACTGTTTTATTTTGAGAACAATGAGGAAAGGTCATACATAAATGGTCATTCAGCCAAATTTAAAGTCCAGTATATATATATATATATATGTTTTTTTATTTGTATTTGGTTTATATATATATAAACCAAATACAAATAAAAAAACAAATAGGCTGCGTCTGAAGTTCATCTAATTCATTATATATATATTTGAAAATGAAAATTTAAATGACTAAAATTATTTTAATGAATTAAAATGTAAATTTATAATTTACTTGACAGTATATTATCAACATGTATTCTATTATATTAAATAAATGTGACAGAATTATTTTCTTACTTTCTCAGATTCAATATACCGAGTATAAAGATCTACGTAGGCACCCAGGGTGTTTTCATCATTGTAAGACAAGACTTGGAGACCATGCTAACAATTAAAGAATTGGTAAAAATGTATGCAAATAATTTAAAGCTTACATTGCACTTCAGTATCTTGATGAAAAAGCATAACTTGCAAAACACAGAGAATTGCAATGCCACAAACACACACACACAAAAAAAAGGAATGTTAAAAATAAGATAAAACTTCGTTTTTACATGCCGAAAGGCTAAATATACAGGGAGTTTAATCAATAATAAGAATATAATTTTTAGGAATATATTTGGCATAGCATGATTCAAAAAGTACTTCCATTTGCTAGGTTACTAGAACTGTGTGACCATGTGGAATTGACTTATGTTCATTCACTGAGAAGAGGGTGAAGATAAATAAAAATACAAGAGATTTTATATCAGTGATGTCAAGAAAATGGTAAATGACAAGCAGATGCTCAATACATTTTTTTAAATCTAAGGATATT
The DNA here is from genome assembly GCA_000611955.2 of Stegodyphus mimosarum. Taxonomy (NCBI): domain Eukaryota; kingdom Metazoa; phylum Arthropoda; class Arachnida; order Araneae; family Eresidae; genus Stegodyphus; species Stegodyphus mimosarum. The sequence goes on along the minus strand of KK122591.1, from coordinate 835,822 downwards.
TTTAAATATTTTAAATTATTTCCTTTTATAAATATTTAAAATTTTTAATAATTACCGCAAAATTTCATTCTTTATTTGAAAATAGACTGCAAACAATCATATCTGAAAGGAAACAGGTTCCTTTATCTATGATATAGTCACAATCATCATCTATGGTTATTTTTCAATGTTTCACAAACTTACAGTTTCTTTTTTTTTTGTAGAAACTGCATGATTTTTTCCTGCAAATAAAAAAAAAAAAAAAAAAAAAAAAAAATGCTATTGTAAGATGGTTTTTGATAGCTTTTGCAAAATAAGATTTCTTGTCATTCAGATTATTTTTAAGAGAGGGAAATGGATAAAAATGAAAAGCAGGAAGTTTTTTGAATATGATGGTTATTTTAATGTTTTTAATATTTGCAACATCATACATTTTTGGAAAAGAGGCATGGTTATTTCAGTGTTTTTAATATTTGCAGCATCACACATTTTTGGAAAAGAGGCAATCTGAAGTTGTTATGGTGGACAATAATGTCTTTTTGAGAGGCTAAAACTACACATTTTTTGGTGAATTTCAACACTGAGTTTATTGAGTTGCTTACAACTCTAGTTCAACATGGCTGTTCTACCTCATGGGAAAAGCATGAAGAAAATTACCCTCAGCAGTTTCACCAAACAAAAGCTGTATTTCTTTAGATGAAGAAACCCTTGACATGGGTTCTGCACACATATTTTCAGCTCATTTCCCATTATATGTTCTTGTACAAAATTCACTTTTCATTACCTGTTTTGATTTGATCCAAAAGTATCTCTTTCTTTGGCACTGAGTACAGATATAGACAATTTTTTTTTTTAAAATCAAACTATGTGGTGTCAATGTGTTGAGCTTGAAAGTGAATCTGTATTTCTGTAGTTTCTGAAATGTTGATAAATTTTCAATCTTAAACCTCTTTGCAATCTCTTCAAATTTTCAATCTTAAGCTTCTTAGCAATCTCTTCAGTTGTAATCCTTGGGTTGCATGCATATCATTGTCATTTTTGGCATAAATCTGCTCATAATATCATCAAGTTAAAAGTCCATTTTAAAATTTGCCAAACTAAATATTTACTATGCTGAGAGCTAAAGCATATTTCAGTTACATATCAGTTATATATCTCAAATGGTTTTCCTTATGTTTCCAACAATGTTTATCTCTGAAATGATTCCTTATGTTCTTAACTATCCAGTGATTAAGCTACTCTCAACACTATGCTAGAAGTGACATATTCAACACTGTGTTAATAGTGAAAGAGCATTTTCTGAGAAAAACTGTGTTTTCTCTGTTATCTTCATTTTAATAGGGCTTTGATCCTTGCTCCATTCTAGATCATTAGTAACTAAATTCATCTGGTTTTGAAAAATGTCCATACAGACATACAGTAAGGTGATTATGAATTCTTTATTGAAAAAAGACATAATCATATGTTAAGTTTCTCTTGTTGTTTACATTACATTTATGGGTGCATCTGCCGATAATTTGAAATTGCTTAATTAAAAAGAATATTTTGGGCTTGACAGCACACTGCTACTCTTTGCAGTTATATTTTCCCCACTTATGAAAATCAAGCACAAAATCTTATATTCTCTCTTCTTGATGAATAGACTGTAGGTTCCCAGATCTTTTCACTGCAAGTGTACTAGACAGTATTCACATGATGACAAATTCTATTCTGCAGATATTTGATTTTCCAGAGATCTGGGAATTAATGATGGTCAAGTAATCATATGATTACTTTAAAAAATATGCTGATATTAGCTGAGTGTGGCAAAGCATACTTCAAATAGAATATGCCACCTGCTAGATCCTGAATATACGATGACAGAAGAGGCTGCAGAATTTGTCAATCTGAAAACTGCTAATTACAGCCTAAAATTTCAAAAAGGAGTTGAGTTTATTTAACCCCTTCCTTCTCGCTCCCGTGAAAATGACGGGGTGAAGTTTCGTCCTCTATTTCTCGCGCCCGTGATATTTCCGGGCTGGAGTGTTCAAAAATAATGCGCCAAAAATATTAAAACAATCTATTTCTTATGCCCGGAATCATGTTTTATTTCTTAATATGTACACCAGATGGCTGCCCTAGACTATTTGCAATGTTTTTAGAGATAGTTAATTTATTTTAAACCAGATGTCAGCACTCTATAAACACGCATATTTGAGATGTTTTTTGAAATCTTATTACTTTCCAAAGCGCGCGCTTTTTTGTTTTCTCAGTTACTAAGTTAGCCTCTTTGTGAATGCATGTGTTTTGCATTCGGTAAGAAAATATTTTTTTAAATGTTGTATACATTATGGAGGTAGAGTCAGGCAGTGAATCTGATTCCGATTTTAGTATAAATGGATCTGAGAGTGATTCTGAAATAACTGATTTTTATGAAAGTTCGGACAGTGAATCTGAAAGCAGTGATGATGGAGCTGTACTGTTGCCTGGACGAGTATGGACTAAAATTACTTCAGTAGATCATGAACCCCCACGTTTTAAGTTTTTAGGAACGCCAAAGGTAAATATACATTTTGATCCAAGTTCTGGTGTGTTACAATATTTTGAGTATTTTTTAAATGATAATTTAGTGAATCTCATTATTTCGGAAACGAATAGATATGCCGAACAATGTCAAAATTCTTCATCATTCCGCCTATTCAAAAAAAGAAAAGCTTGGACACCAGTCACGAAAGAAGAAATTATGAAATTCCTGAGTATAGTAATTTTACAAGGTATTGTAAAAAAACCAGACACAAAAATGTACTGGAGTAAGAAACATTCTATTTCAACACCTTTTTTCGGGAGCATAATGCCTTGTAACAGATTTTACGAAATACACAAGTTTCTGCATTTTGTAAATAACGAAACGTTTGATTCTAACACACATCCAAATCCAAAGCTGTATAAAATTTGGCCAGTGTTAGAGCACCTGAATGAATTGTTCCAAAGGGCTGTAACTCCTGGACGAGATGTTGTAATTGATGAAACTCTCATGCTCTTCAAAGGTCGTTTAGGGTGGCGACAGTATATGCCTAAAAAGAGATCTCGTTTTGGAGTTAAATCTTATTTATTATGCGAATCAAGCTCAGGGTATATATGGTCACAAATTATATATACCGGAAAAGGCACGGTTTTTGATCAGACATATAAAGATCTGCCTCAGTCAATTCAAGTCGTGATGTCACTCATCAAACCACTTCTAAGACAGGGATATTGTCTGATAACAGACAACTTTTACACCTCTCCAGAACTGGCAGACATGCTTCTAAAATTTCAAACAGACACATATGGAACTGTAAAAGTAAACCGAAAAGAAATGCCTCATGAACTGGTAAAAAAGAAGATCGCAAAAAATGAAAATATTGCTTTTCGTCGAGGTAAAGTTCTTGTCATGAAGTGGAAAGATAAGAAAGATGTTACTATGCTATCTACAGTCCATACAAATGACATGGTAGATGTACAGTGTCATAACAAAGTTGTCAAAAAACCTGCAATTGTCACTGATTACAATAAAAATATGGGAGCAGTAGATATTGTAGACCAATATCTTGGAGATTATTCTATTGCTCGAAAAAGAGGAAAGAAATATTATAAGAAAATATTTTTTCATTTGTTAGATCAAACTATTTTGAACTCGTACCTTATTTACAAAAAACAAAGTGGAAAAAAATCCCATTTGATGTACCGTTTATCTTTAGTGGATGAACTTATTCAAAAGTATTCGATATCGGATACCATTACAAAAAGAGGCCGGCCAAGCTTGGAGGATAACCCCAATCGTTTGATTGAAAGACATTTTATTAGACAGATACCTCCAACGGATAAGAAACGGCAACCATCAAGAGAATGCAAAGTTTGTTGTTCCAAAAGAGATGAAAATAATAAGAGATGCAGAAAGGAAACTCGGTACTATTGTCCTGATTGTGATGTTGGCCTTTGCATCGCATGCTTTGAAATTTATCACACAAGAAAAAATTACTAGTATTTATTTACATTATGCGTAAATGCAATAAAATTCTCTTTGAATGTTTCAAACACATATTTTTTATTTTCTCTCTTTGTTGGAAAACTAACATTCAGTCATAATAACCCTGAATGTTGGCTTTCCGAATTTTTTTTTTTTTTTTTAAATTTCAAGCTAAAAATTAACTTAAAAATTAAAAATGAATGCAAATATTGTATATACACTCAGTTTTATATAATTTTCTTGAATAAAAAAAATAGGCACTTTTATGACCATTTTCTTCAAAATTATGCGAGCGTTAAGGGGTTAATAGAGAAAGATTTCAAAACATTGTGAAATATAAAAAATCATAAAGAGGTTTAAAAATCTGCAAACTGATCTTTTAAATTCAGTTTCTCAGTTTAACATCCAAAATGCTTTTAAACTAAATAGTTTCAAACCTTTAAGTATTCCCCTAGAAATTTAAAACACAAAAACATACAGCTCTATAGTAAAACAAGCTCAAAATAGCAGTGCCAAATGACTGGGGGGGACAAACTAGCTATGATAATATTCCATTATAAATTTACTAAACATGGGGACTTCGAGTTTATTTAATAGAGAAAGATTTTAAATTATTTAAGACATAGCTCGTTTCAAAATTTGAATAGAAAAATAGTAACACCTATTAGATATAAAATAAAATTTCCAAATTCTTGAAGTCTCAAAAACTTAGTTTAGCAAACTTTTTATGCTTTCAAATTACGTTATCTGACTAAACTGCAAAAATTTATATAACTCAATTCCCTACGCATACTCTTGAAAATTGCATTTTGCTGTGATAAACATCTCAAAACAGTGTATTCTCTGTGTAAAATAGAATATAATAGGGAGGAAGAAGAGAAGAGATTCAGATTTCTCATAATTTGAGAATCAAACATTTTTTAGCATTGCTAGTTATTTCAGTTTTTATATCTATATGACATAAAATCATTCTTTTCTAGAATTTCATTAAATGACTCTGTTTAAAGAAAAATTTTCCATTATTTCTATTCATTAGATGAATGAAAGTAATTAATATTTTAAGAGACTTATTTTTAAAATCACTTTCTGAAATAAAACTTACTCTTGCATCTTCTAAGGCTTCTGAAAATAAGCTGCATAACCTGAAAATATGCACTATTTCAGTAAACATTTTATGTAACACAAAAATTTATATTTTTAAGCAAAATAAATCTTGAATACAAAAAACTAAGAAATAGAAGCATAACATACATATTTTAGATTTCTTTGAATTAATATTAACTATGATTTAAATTCAGTACAAATATAACATTTCTTTTTTTTTTTTTTAAACATTGATTTATATTTTCCTCTTTTACAAATAAAAATAAGCATTACCATTTGAAAAATAAATTTACAGAGAAAAGTAGAAAAATTTTCGAACGTCAACTGTGAGATATTCGATTACTCAAACTATGAAATCTGTGCCTAGAGACTGTAAAATCAAAAAAGTTTATGTTCTCATATAACAGCCAAAATGACAAATAAATCAAGCCATCCTCAATGCTTCTTCAAAGATGTAAGCACAGTATCTTATTTAAACTGCTGAAAAATAAGTATATACTTTTACCATACAGAATTTTTAAATTAGTGCTTGTAGCTGTTATTTTTCCTTCAAGCTCAATAAAAAAAATATATTTTAATGGCAGTATTAATTATCAACTATACAAAATTATGAACACATGAGTTATTCAAAATATGACTAAACTACACAGAACATTAATACATAACAGGAACACAGATTTGGAAGGTTTTAACAAATCAATTAACACTTTCCAAATTTCTCAAAATAAATACCTATAGAAGTTACATTCAGTAACCATCATTCTAAAATATGAATACTGAAATAAGTATATACTGAAATACTGAAAACTGAAATAACTATAATATAAATTATAAAGTTAAACACTACATTAAAATGAGAATTAAACTCAGATTTGGAAGAGACAGACAACATATACAGCAATATCGAGAATCATAAATTTCCAAGAATTACGATAATGATTGTAGCAATTAAAAAAAAAGAATTCATCAACAGGAATGGAACAAGGGTTACAGATTGAATTATTTAAAACATAAGAAAAGGCTATCAGCATAAATTATATAGTACGCTACCAATTAATTGCCCATTTCCCCCCCCAGAAATCTTTACAAACAAAGGATTTATTTTTATAAAACTTCTTACCACTTTACTGTTAATGGAGCACCAGTCACCAAATGCCAATATGCTAGCACATTTATATTGTGTCATGAATAGATGTATAATGTTATTGTTGCAAATAGAAGAAAGAATAACACCACTTCAAGAATTTCATTTGCTTAAGCAGATGAAATGGCAGTTTGCCATATGAATACTTGCAACTTAATTACAGATACAATTTTACTGATCCTGACACAGGATGCCATACACAAAATAAACATCAGTGTGGCACTAGCTGCCACCACATAGACTCCTATCTCATCAAATTCATATAGCAGCGATTGCATGAAAAGACAAAATATTCACCAAATTTAAATGAAATTGGCAACTTTATGCCTCCTGTTTAATTTGAAATTAATCTGATAAAATTTATTTCATATTTTTGTGTATAGCTTTACTTTTGCCTTTCTTCTGATTATAATAAAAATATTATTGTTTTCATAAAGTTTCATATGTTGTTAGAGTTGTTGCCATTAACTTAGCTTTCATTTTAAAAAAAAAAATAAGTAAGGCTGATTTAGCAGATTCTGTCATTTTGTTATTTAACTATGCAGTGCGTCAACAAGATAAATAATTTTCATATATTTTTTATGTTAAAATAATTGAATATAGTGTGATTGATCATTATGGTTGCCAAAGGATTAACTATTTTTTATGTACCTGCATGTCTTTTTTTTATTTCTCTTTATTTTACTACTAGATGGCAATTAAGTTAGATTCAGAATAATGCATCTAACAATAGAGAGAACAATACCACTGTAATCCTTCTCTTATTATATCAGCAACAATGGCATGCAGTTTTTAATGATTTTCCTCCTTCTAATCATATGGTTGTAAAAGCTCAGGTTCCATCCAATATTTCACTTATATTCAATTTTAGTCGATTAAATGTGGCAAAAAATTTATCATAATTGATCAGAAATCAATAACGTGAACAAATGAACAAACACACAAACAGGCATTTTTCTTTATATGTGTAGATTTTGTAAAATTTACAAATTTTTGATTAACAAACTCTATGATTTGAAAGTGAGCAGTAGCAACACTTTTCGAATATTTCGAAATTTTTATCTCCAATGCGTGAGACTGTTGCCACTCGGAAAAAAGAGTGCAAAAATTAATGTTTTTGGAGTTTTTAATAATTATCTCAGCTGATTAACATCGTAGGCAGTCAAAATGGCTTCCTACGAATTTTTTGAATCAGGAATAATGTATTGAATAATTGGCAATGCCATTTTTATCATAAAACTTGGAATTTTTTTATTAAACTCTATGATTTGAAAGCAAGCAGTGGCAACACTTCTCGAAATAAAGCAGATTTTCATCTCTATCTTGGAAGAATCTCTATCTTGCCACTTGGAAAAATGAGAGCGAAAATTATCATTTTTCCGAGTTTTTAATTAATATCTCTGATTTTAGCTACTTTTTTTAAAGAAAAAAGCGGACGCCGACCTTTTCCAGGACCCAGAAAAGAATTGTAGAAAGTTTGGTGACAATAGCTATAGAAGTGACTGACTTATTAGAGGACAAACAAACAGACTTTCTTTATATATATAGATAGAGATTTTGTAATTTTTTTTTAACAAATTAAATATTTGTAATAATCTTGCACTAAGTTAGTTATTCAGCACACTTTTGCTTCTTCTACTTTTTTTTCTGTTACATTTTGCTTATTCTCATATTGCTTCAGTACTTTTTCATTATTATTATATCAAAATTAGGCTAAATAATTGCCATACAAGAGCATTTAACTGCAAAATGGCAATGCTAAATTTATTCTTTGTCATTTCAAATTTATTGTTTATTTTTATTCATTATTAGAATTACCATCTTGAGACTTCTTCCTTTAGAATTTTATTCTATTCTATAAATTTCACTCTTAATGCACAAGCTATGAATTCTCAAATTTCATAATTTTTTGGCTAATATATTAAAATTAGAATAAATCACAAAACTAGATCTTAATGAAAGGAATAAATACACTAAAAGCTATATCAGATTAATCACAGGAAGAAAATCATATCAAATACAGTGACATATATCGTCTTCAACAACTAAGCAGAATTTGGAATGCAATGGAAAAGATCTCAATGCAATGGAAAGTCATATACTGTTCCATTACTGCAGAACTTAACCTCAATAATGGAGTAACTGTGTAACATACCTCATTGTTATATTCCCACTATTATGCTAGGTTGATATAAGCATAATATCTATCAATATATGGATTACTTAAGACTTTTTTTCACCTGGGCAAATTTATTATGTTACTTGTCTTAAAAGTTTTTCTCAGAAATGTAACAATCATGCATATACTACTTAGAAATAGCTATTTTATAATTTTTTTCAGTTAGTGAATAATATCTTGGAATTATTTTTCATGACTTCAGACCGTGTAATTTATATTATAAAATTAGCGAGTGAATATAGAACCTTTTAAATATATTCATATGCAATGTGTCAGAAGACCTTACCCAGCCTTTATTCTCATAACCATTGGATGGAGACATATACTTCCAATACAGAAATGTTTTAAAATAAGCAAATGTTTTAAAATAAGCGAAGATTCATGTCTTCATATTTTAGTTTTGAAATAAATTAATTTTGTATAAAACATGAAATCTAATTTTTTATACATTCTTCCGAACTCTATACTTACATTTAGTAAAATTTTGTGTTCATTATAAAAAATGCAATAAACAGTTTCACTTCTGTGTAACAAAAATTGACCCTGATATTATGTAATTTTGAATTTGCTTTAAAGGGTCAGTTAATAAATAGATGAGAATAGTTTAGGTTGACTTTTTCCCCTTAAATGCCATTTAATGATATTCTTTTATAACTTATTAGTGTCTTTATTTATAATTTTGTTACATTTGGTAATGCAAAGGAATTTGCACCCAAGTAATTTATTAAGTTTTCAAAGTTTAAGAATACATTATTAATAGTCTCGCAAAGTTTTATTGTTTTAGAATCAAATCTGGTAATCATTAAAAAAATCATTAAAAGTACAAATATTTTTCATTTTTTATTAATGCAAATAATATTACAAGTTGGCTGTGCACCAATACTGAAGCCAGTCAGTGTTTTCTAGAACAAGGATTCTATATGATTTTGTGAATACAATCTCCATTTCGAAAAAAATTACATTAATATTTTTCACAGTAATATGAATAGAAATGCTCACCAGGTTAATCTCTTAAGACAAGGTGGGGCAGAGCAGTTTGCTTATTTCGAAATTCAATAAAAGTAATATGTACACATATTTAATTCTTCGAACAGCATCAAGTACAATATGTAAAGTTTATGTTCCTGCTGGAATGATACATTTCCCACATTCATCTCATTGAGCTTTCGTAATAACTCCTCAATCATGTGTACATAATGATCAGAAGTCACTGAAACTGCCCATTTGTTTTCTTAAAGACAGCATGATGAAATTATTCCAACTCACGATACTGCATACCAAACAGTTACATTTTCTGAATATAGGGGATGCTGATGAAGTTGACTAAGGTTATAGACTTCAATAGCATATGTTCTGCTTATTTACTGATTCTGAAAGATGGAAGTGTGCCTCATCACCGAAGAAAACAAGCGCATCATCAGCCATTGCAAGAAGCGAATCACATGAATTTTCTCTAGCAATAAAATCACTGGATTAAGTTCTTGCACTATAGCTATTTTTAGGGATGAAATTTTTTCATGAAGATTTGCATCTCAGATCGAGTGGACAACCCAACAGCAGCAGCATGTTTCCGAGCAGAGTACTTAGGAGATCGCAAAACAGAAAGCCATGTCTATGTTTTGTGGTGACCTTGCTGTTTGTAGAAGCCCAAGTTATCTCTTCTTCACATCATCACTTTCCCTGAAGTTGTTTACCCATGAAACAATCGATCAACCATCACTCTAGGGTGCCAAATTTAAATACGCAAATGCATACCCATCTTACGTGCTGGAAAGAGTTGAGTGAAACTTTTGAGTTCAATTAATGCAGTCTAATGACAATAATGAATGCATCTGCCTGATATTATCTTTGGAGCAGTGTAAACATAAACTTGACATGTTGGACTTGATGCTGTTCAAAGAATTAAATATATATATGCATTACTTTTTCTTTTATTGAATTTCAAAATAAGCAAACTGTGCTGCCCTACCCTGTATAAAAAACCTTTTTCTAAATGACATTTTAGTTTTAATTAAATAAAAATGCAAATATTTCTCTCTTCAGTTTGTGTACACCCCTTAAATATGATTCTTGATTTCAATATCAAATACCTCAGTCAATTTTTATCATACGGGAGTCGAACCTTTTTGTGTTTATTTTTTATAACAGGTATGAAATTTTCTGAAGCATAAGAATAGGGACCACAGCAAAGTGTAAGAAGTTAGACTTCATATTTTATATAAAATTAACTGATTTTAAGATACCAAAACATGAATCTTTGCATTATTGAAAACATTTTTGTAACTGGAAGTGTATGTCTACAATCAGCAGCTGCAAAAATAAAGGCTGGGTAAAGACACTTGTGGATACAGAATAAGGTTACGGAATTCGGTTCAAATTTTTAATTATAATTTGGGTTTGAAAATTTTTTTACCAAAAGTATAATACATATACAATAAGAAAAAATACATAAGATTAGTAAGTTTATTTTCAACATAAAGTATGAAAAGCATAAGCTCCTTAGCACTCTTCACAGTATAATGTATATAGTAAAATAAATATTTATGCACAGATATGTATAATTCTGGATAATGTTTCAAAAGAATACATATAAAATTTGCAGGAGAAAGAAATTAAATGCATTAAAGCTGATATCAATAAATAATGAAAATAAATTTAAAAAATGAAATGTATTAAGTTGATATAAATAATACTAAAATATACTGGGTGGCCATAATTAAATTGACAATGCTCACAGTGTTCTGTAATGCGATCTATTTGCGAGAATGATGCCAAATTTTGTAGGAAGATTAAACAAGACGGGGGACGAAGGATTCCGCGAAAAACAAATTAGTTCCAAAAGTCACCGCTAGGGGAATATTTGGCGCTGTGTAATAGAAAATAGAGTGTTAACAAATGCCAATCAATATGGAAATTACCTTTTATTTTGCATTCAAATGAGGTTCAATGTGGCTGCTGTTGTTGTGGACCACATATTGCATTCTGTGCACAGTATGCACAACAGCAGAAAGTAATATGTCTGCTGGAATCTACCGTACAGTCCGTGATATGTTACCCTTCAACGTAGCCAGGCCCTGGACCACTCCTTGATAGACCTTGGACTTAAGGTAACCCCATAGCCAGAAGTCGCATGGGGTAAGATCAGGCGACCGAGGTGGCCATGCAGTTGGAAAGTAGAGGCTAATGACTCTTTCCGTTGTGAATTTCTGTCGTAGCATCTATTGCACCCGTACAGCAACGTGTGGAGGGGCTCCATCTTGCATGAAAATCATTTCCCCCAGGCATTGTTTTTGCTGAAGTGCTGGATTGACAAAGCTGTTCAACATGTGGCAATATTTCTCTCCGGTAACAGAACAGGTTTCCGGTCCTGTCGGGGTAATGTTCTCATAGAAGAATGGGCCTACGATAAATTCCGCTGTGAACCCACACCAAACAGTTACCTTTGGTGAATGTAAGAGAATTGCTGTGACTGCATGTGGTGATTTGTCATCCCAAATTCGGCAGTTCTGGGTATTCACAGTTCCATTCAGGTAAAAGTGGGCCTCGTCTCCCCATAAGATTTTCCACGGCCAAGCAGCATCCACCTCCATTCTGGCAAGAAATGTGAGAGCAAAAGTCAATCGCTTATCATGGTCGGGGTACAGTAACTCCTGTACACGGCTGATCTTGTACGGATAGAATTTGATAATCTTTCGTAAGATTTTCCATACCATACTGTAAGGCATATCCATATTCCGAGCTACTGCATGAGCGCTAGAGGTGGCAGCAATATTGTCTGGTCCTCTGTCGACAATCGCCGTGGCAACAGCTCCGACTATATCCTGTGGTACAGGTTTTCGTCCTCTGCCTGACTGAACCTTCAGAGAACCTGTTTTCTCAAACGTCACAACCATTGCTTTTAGCCCATTAACTGACACAGGACTGTTACCTTTACGCATTTTTTGTGCGTTCTAAAAGCACGAAGAGTGACTGACGCGTTGCACTGGTTGAGGTAAAAGAATTTATGCACGCTCGACTAAAGAAGGAGTCATTGCACATAAACTTTCAATCCAATTAATTCAAAACGTAACACATTGCATTTTAAAACCCAAGCAGCTGGCACTGTGCCAGTGGATGTAATGTGAAATTTGAATAAAGAACTTCTTCTTCTGCTTAGTGTACGTGATATTGCAGATCATGAGACTTTATTGGTGTTTATGTAGATTTGACGTTTTTTTAAGAGTGTTGCCATATTGCACTTTAACTAAATCAGAAAATGTGCATAATAAAAGGTAATTTTATTCCGTATTAATTTGCATTTGTTAACACTATTTTCTATTACACAGCGCCGAATATTCCCCTAGCGGTGACTTATGGAACTAATTTGTTTTTTCGCGGAGTCCTTCGTCCCGTCTTGTTTTATCTTCCTACAAAATGTGACGTCATTCTCGCAAATAGATCGTGCTACAGAACACTGTGAGCACTGTCAGTTTAATTATGGACACCCGGTATTTCTCCAATATATATATATATATATATATATTTGTAATTGAAAGCCATTGTGTACATGATGACTAACTTGGAGTTCTTAGTATGCAATAATGCTTCATAAATGCATATATCTTTGTGTGTTCAAAAATTATAATATCAGCACCTGCACATTTTTTTCACCCTTTTCTTTCCATTCTTTGTAGAAATGAATTGCACTGCTTATCATTTGGCAAATTTTAAGGATACACACAATATTGAGATCAGCTTCTATAATATGATCTGACAAGATTTCAACCATTCCAATAATTTTTGCTCATTATTCAGCTGCTAATTCTCATGTAGCAACATCAACACATTCACCTTGTCCAAATTGATCTCTTACCCTTCAAAAGCTTATTGTTAATCTAGGCTAATAGGTGTTTTATTCCCTAGTTTCAAATCACATAAATTTAAAATTGTATAAACTGTATAAAAATAAACTTCACTAGTGACTTGATAGTTTGAAGAGGGAAAACATTATTTACAAAACAAAAATAATTATGTACATTCCTTTTTTTAAGACTATTTTTATTTTGTTGAATTAAAATTTATTTGTTTCAAAATTTTCAAATTGAACTGTAGTGAATCCAGACTGATCAAAGCTGGATTACATGAGGTATTGTGCACATGCAAATAAATAATAAAATGAAGAAATTCTAAAATTTACATGCTTTTTAGATTTTTTGCTCTATAAAAATGTTTAAAAAAAAAAACTTTTTTTTAGATGCTTATAATTATTTGCTTTTATTTATTCTGCCTTTTTCAATTTACATCTAGCAAATAGCTTTCTCTCTCTCTTTCTTTTTTTTAATGAAGTGGAATATGCAAAACTTTAAATTTCATACAACATCTCATCCTAAACTGTTCATATTTATAGTAGCCTACTGTACATTTATGTATTTCTCAAATAATAAATGCACAGATTTCTGAACATTTTATGTTTAAGTACCATGATAAACCATTTTAATTTTCATCCAATTACATAAAATAACATAAAATCCAGTGAATAAAACAATGTTTTTAAAGCATAATGCAAATCAAATAATCTCACTTATTTCCTAACTTGGCTATATTCTCATTAGAACACTGGGCGAGTGTTAATGCTGTAGCAAGGTGGCCTAGAACATTGCATAATCCTAAAAAAGAAACAAATTCTCTAATAAAAAAAATTCTATTGTATAAGAGCTTTTACATTCTGCAACAAATGCTTAAAAATATATGGTATTTTTTAATCTCTGAGGCAAAAAGTTCAACAAAATCTCAACAAAAGAGAGCCAAAATAAACATAAATTTTAGCATCCATAAGTAAGCAATTGTCAAAAGAAAATTTCAAAACAATATTCTTAGCTCTTATAAGATTCCAAATATTGCACACTGTTTCAATTTTGTTTTTTATTATTCTATCTGACTGATCCCCACATCCTCTATATATGCTGTGTATGTGCACTAGTTTTCGATTTCACAAAATTATTAAGAAAGTTTCACGGTAAAATATTCATGATTTCTCCTTTATCTTTTTTGGTTCTTTTCCAGCAATATTTATGTATTGTAGAGCCATGTTCAAGATGGCTTGAAATATTTTTCAAAAGTTGTTTTTGTTTCATTTTTCCTGGAAATTTCAACAAGACAGCATTATCTCTGCTTAGGTAAGATCCTTCCAACACTGCTTTTTATACATACCAGTGGTTGTTTTTATTACTGATATTTAATTATATCTCACACTACTTGATTGATATAATTTCTTCTGACCAATAATAAACAAAATGTAATACAATCAAAAGAAAAGAATTTTGATCTATGAAACGAGCTTTCATTTTCGATGCTTGTTATGTTTAGGGATTCTTTATTTGAATGAAATCCTGCAAGTTCATAATAAAGTTTTTTTTTCCATGATCGTTAGAGGCAACACAGCACAACAGAATTTCTTTCTTTTTTGAAGAAGAGAATAGCATTTTTTTTTTCACTGATACCAAAATGAAAGTTAACATGTTTATGCATGAAGCATAAATTTAAAAAAAATCATATAACTATATTGAAGAACTGAACATGGCAGCTAACACATAAAAGACAGAAAGCACATGCAGAAAAATTAATATACCCAAGAGGCTATTAAGGTCATCACTGCAGGCAATTTATCATGGTGTCCCAAAGAGCTTCAATTATCATATTTACACAAAATTATTAAAATGTAACATTAATAACTAACCTGATGCTATTACATCATTCAATGTAATAGGTGACTACCATTTTAGAATAGTTAGAAGTAATATCATATAATGAACTTATACCAAAATTTGTTCATATACCTAAAATAAATTTAACTTTTAAAAAAAAAAATTCACAAAAGACTAAAAAATTTACTGGTATTCACTTTGGTTCATTTCAATAATTTTAACAAAATGTCTTTATGATTATTACTTACTTTGTTGAGAATACACAACAGAACAAAATGCCTGAAAAAGATTAAGAATTTATTTACTAATTTAAAAAGAACTTTATCATACTCTAATTTCAGAAAGGTAATAATTGTTGTAGAAAGACATGCATGTATAAAATAAAGATTTCAAAAGAGATCCACGAGGAGAACCCAAGTCTCTTAAGATAATTATAATGATATTACACAGAGTGAAGCTTTAAACAACGATTGAATAGCATACTGAAATGTTTACTGTGATATGAAAGTTTAAAATAAGTCTAAGAATTCATTACCTCATTTGTTTCTTTAATTTGTACACTATATTTAGATATCCAGTCTCTTTCTTTCTGAAAGAACTCTTCACAATCCTATAAGTATGAAACAATTTACATAGATAAAAATATTACAATAAGAATTTCTATTCAAGTAGGTACTTATTACTGTCCAACATAATTTAAATAATTCTGGTTACCAGTCCAACATAATTTAAATAATGATTCAATTATAAGTGCTAATTTGAAAAGATGTTAGACATCCATGCATTAAATAAATAAAAATTCTCAGTTCTCCTGAAAATTTTTTTTTCATTAATGCTATAATTGACATTCAAAACATTACTTACATTCCTTTAATAATTTGATGTACTTATTTTTTATTTCTAGATGATGCATGCTCTGTGACAAGCAAAATGCAAAATTTTTGATTATATATTATTTAAAGAACACTCATTTAAGAAATCTGTTTAGTTTTAGCTAGGGATATTGCATAGTCTCACTATATGATTGAAAACCTATATTGTATAGCTAGTTGACTGAAAAATAGAGTTTTTATACCATTTTGATGTATGTTATATTGAATAAGAACACTTAGCTTATACAAAAGTCATACAAATATGAGAATCTGTGAATTCTCTTTTTACATCTTTTTCAACTTTATATTAAATAATTTTGAAAAAATAAATTATTAAATTTCTTTACAAGTAAACAATATATATTAAGTTCTCAAATGTGTGTGGGGGGTATTCTAATATTAATACTTAAAATGAAACCCATTTTTATAATTTATGATTTCAAAATGTCCAAATTTATTTATTTATGATAGATACTTAAGACAAAGCTAAGTTAAAAAAATCAATCGATAATAAAAGCAATATTTTTAAAAAATAAATCATTTCAAAACAAATTTTTGTTACTAACTAAAATCTGCATATTAAAAAACTACTAAAAATAAATATGGTAACAATTAATAGCCAACATTAATTAAAAGAAAAAACATTAAAAGAAAAAAAGGTAGAAAACATTTACTTAAAATAGAAATGGTTATAAAATAAATGAAATTAATTAAAACTCTTAGAAAAATTTTTAAAAAATTAATCTTTCTGATTACTCACACCCCCATTGAAAAGTCACAAACTCGTTGCCAACTTCGGACAGCATTCATTAACTCACTGATGACTAATTTTTCACCAACCTAATACATGAATAGCAGCAGCCACCTTCAGAATGGCAGCACACAAAGAATTCCATACAACAGTAATCAACCAATAAAACTTTAAAAGCAAGAAACATCTATAATAAAACACTTACCTTTTTCAAGAAAACTTTTTTGCATTGTTGCTCTCCCCATGTGTATGGCAATGTTTTTGCTAAACTTGAGATCCATGCAATACTTTGCCTTGTGAATACTTTTTTTTGCGACTTTTTAGCAGGGGTGCAGATAATGAGAAAGTAATAAATAAAATTATTAGCTCTTAAAATTCTAACTGCTATTTTCACACTTCCGTGAAGTGCTTGGATTGTATTCATAACATAATATCCCATGTATTTATAACAGAAGATGTATATAGACTGGCATTTAAAGATTGATGATTTATGTTACATAAATAAGCTGATGAAAATAGCATAAAACCTCTAAAACCAGTGCTAACAACTGAATAATAATCAAACCAACAATGTGCATAGTGACAGGTAGGTACTAAATAATACATGGAAAGTTAGCTACATTCATGTGGCTATTACATCATGAATGTCTATAACAAATTCCATAATGTTCAAAAACTTTTAAGAAAGCTTTCTGTTAAAGTAGAAAATGTGAAATTAGCACTGTGATTTTATAATATGGATTTAGTTTTAATTTAGTTAATTATTTTAAGAACATAAAACTAACTACATGAAACAGATGACAACATATGTTTATCTGACTGTTATATTGACTCTCCTCACTCAGTGGAAGCTCATAATATTAATGCTCTCTTACTCTTGCATAGCTGACAGTAAGAATTTGAATTAAAAAAAAAGAGTTAACAAAGCATAAAATTTTAAAATCATAATATGTAAATTTAACATTTATTTTTAGAACACTATATGCAATCAACTTCAATGCTTTGTGGTTAATTTTTTCATTTTGAAACTATGCATTTTAAGATTCCGATTTATTATTACCAAATAAAAACTATATATGATGGTTCTTTGTATAATGCATTTGCCTTTCAAAGTATGAATCATTAATAATAATCACATAAAGCTTCAAAAGCTTTATGTGATTATATATATATATATATAGAATTTGTTTTTTTAAAGAGAAAGACAGCAATGCTTGTTAGTAATTTTACATGCTAAATCAGGCACCTCGAACAAAAGTCATTTTGTTACTAGGAAACTGAAGAAATTTAACTAAATTTTCTTTATGAAATTTGTGATGGGATACTTAATTTGTATACAAATTTTTGACTTTTCATATACTAAGTTATAAAAGCAGATTAATTTTAAAAATAAAGTCATAAAATTTAATAAAAAAATAGACTTAATAAAATAAAAAGTAATAAAAGTAATGAAACAAGTTTTGTAATTAAAACATTCCAGTTATCATTTGAGCTGCATACAGTTAATTTGAAAATAAGTTGATTGCTAGAAATGCCAAACATATCAAATAATAATAGTAAAATATTTTTAAAAAAATGAAAATTAAAAAACACCACAAAGGGTCAAAATAACAGGTTGGTCAAAAAGAAATCAATCAAGGTAATTTTAAAAACTTACCTGTATTACATCTTGTCTTAGGTTTTATTAATTGCAGCCCTCCTTTGCATTTATGCACTGACACTAGCACTTGAATCACGACTGGAATGCTCCATGAAAATCTTTTAACTATAAGCAGTTCTGTCAATGATTCTACCTGAATATTCTCAACGAAGTCAAAATTGAGATCTTTTCAATTGAATTTCTGAAATTCTCCCCCCCCCCCAAAAGTAGAGTGTTGAATCTGATTAGCAAAGGAATACACAGCCACTATGACTTTTATTTCCACAAAAAACAGTTACCTCTTCAGGACATTTTGGTTTTGGTGCATTGTTGTTCCTGTCATTGCACAGGTAAGGTCCTAAATAACAGATGTTTTCTTTCTACTTCAAAATATAAAATAAAATTATTCTTGGCCATCTAATCTGGATGGAAGAATTCTCAGAACCCAACCCCATTTACGAAGAAAACCATCAACATTGTGTTTGTTCCCTTTGCAACATGCCTTGGAGACATGAAAATTCTTTAGAAAATTGGTATCCTTCACAATTAGGTGAATTACTTCCTCATTAGCTATGAATCAAACTCATTTTTATAGTATGAGACATTAATTCCATCAAGGACATACAGTACACATGCACTTCAAATTAAATGAATCCCCAAAGTATTCTGCTCATTGAAGTGCAAGTGTTGGGATCAGTGCATAAATGCAGAAAAGGACACAAAGGGGATGGAAACTGCTTTAATTTAGGCAAGTTTTTAAAATTTTGCCTTGTCCAGTTTCTTTCTGCTTAATGGTATAATATCAAAATTTTAGAATAAGTACACTCAAGAATACACCCACCAAAATAATGGAAGCTGAGAACTGTTTATAAAATATCAAAACACAGATTTTGCACATATATGAATATGCAAAAAGGTCATGTTAAGGGTGAAAGTGAACAATCGAGCATGAGAGTGGCAAAACAGCCAAAATACAAGCATGCAAAAGGTTAAGATCATGCATCAATATTTTAACATTTTACCATATATATTACATCCAGCTGATCATGGAACTGGTGCAAATGCTGAGTCAGGCTTCCATTTTATGTTTCTAGCTACAGTCAGGAATAATTCATTTTCAAAGATGACACATCAAGCCTAGCAAAGTATAAAGAGAGAGTAGATTTAGCCACCGTACATAAAGGCCCATTTTTTGTAGAACAAAATATATGGAAAATACCTTCATCTGTCAACATCAGAACTATTCCTTTAAATCATTTTAAATTTTAATCAGCTTCCAAAATGTTGGAGGGTTAGAATTATTTCAATATATCGGAAAACTCTCGAAGACTATAGTGGCTAAAGTAAAATAATAATAAATTTCTTCATTAATATACCATCTCCTTTTAATTTCACATTTACCAATATATCAATGTATGTATGCATATTTTTATGTCAAATTTTATACACTGATTGACATACTTCATAAAATAATAAAAGCATATATAAAATATAACTTTACATTAAAATGTCAAAATTTTCTGACACGTATATATGAATGCCATGATATTATGAAACTTTACAGAACAGTATTTCCTTTAAATGCTGTAAACGTCCCATTAAAAAAGAGTATAATTTTTTATTTAATAAATTTCTACTATCATATTTTTAAATAGCCAAAAACTTCAAAAAAGATATTTTTAGACAGCAATAAAAATATTATCAGTTATGGCTGAAAACCAAATTTAAATGTTTAAAATATATACATCATCAATAGAAGTTTCTTCGTAAAGATCAATTAGTTGAACAATTTGTCAGTTAGAAGAGTGACATAAATACACTTTGTTGCAAAAATATATATATATACCCAAAAAGAACTGAGTCACAACTACAAAACTCGGCAGTAGCACAGTGTGAGAGTAGATAATAAAATAATCAAAAACTGGGGCGAAAAAAGCATTTTATTCATCAGTAGCAATACAAACAGTATGAAAATCAGTAGGTGGTAAAGCCAGCCCTGGCGCCTACGGCCGATAGTCAGTTGGGCATGGTGTTTATTAAGTTGCCAATGTTCCTCTGTGGTAGAATGTGCCACAAATAGAGCAACTGGTCAGCGAATTGGGACATATCTGTACACAGCTGAATTCGCCAGCCCAATATGTCTTAAACATGTTTGATAGGCAACTGGTCTGGAGACCTGGCAGGCCAGTCGAGGACATTAACATGTCGGAGACATTGTTGGCAAAGTTATGCTGTATGTGGCCAAACGACCTGCTGGAAAATAGAACCAGGATGACTCGCTAGCATTGGCAGTACGATCGGCTGCAAAATGTCTTCAATATACTTGGGAGTGAACAGTCAGAGTACCTCGCAGCATGACTAATGGTAAATGGCTGTTCCAGCTGATTACTCCCCAGACTATCACAACCTGTATTTTGGCTGTGCACCACTTGGTAAGAAATGGTACACTTGATCGCTCACCTCTCAGTCTCTAAATTCTTGTGCAGCAATCATCAGAATTGAGAGATTAGCGTGATTTGTTGCTGAGGATCACATTTCTCCAAGAGACACTATCCAGCTTAAATGAAAGCAGCATTATTCAAGACAGTACAGTTTAAGGTGGAGCCTCAAAGGCAATCATCTTAATAGACGTTGAGATCTGAGCTCAGCATCACCTAGTCTTCTGCAAATTGTATCCTTAGATATCCCTGTAAGTCGGCAAATGGCATTGAATCAATGACAGCATAACTGTTGGTGATGACGTGGCAGCTCTTCTAATTGTACGATCATTTTGCGCATTGGTGGTTCCTGGACATTCTGACCCACTATGATGGTTCACTATGCCTTTGCTGAACCACTGGTTCTAACAATGGACAATGACCATACCACTTCGAACAAAATACTGACTGATCCGTGTGTTTGACCAACCGGCCTCTTTTAGCCCTATGATGCATGCCCTCTTAAAGTCTAACAACTGTATAACACCCTCAAGTATGTCTTAAAGGCATCTTCATTAGAATGTCATGTACCCAAGCTATCAGTGTGGTTGTAAATATGTGTCACACCTGCCCTTTTACATTCTATTAGCTGTGCACTTCAGACACA
This sequence comes from Stegodyphus mimosarum, assembly GCA_000611955.2. Lineage (NCBI taxonomy): Eukaryota > Metazoa > Arthropoda > Arachnida > Araneae > Eresidae > Stegodyphus > Stegodyphus mimosarum. Next base: position 814,399 of record KK122591.1, on the reverse strand, counting down.
TGTCGTATCACTCTGCAATGCTCAGAGGTGTGGCAAGTTAAATCATTTACTCAACTGGCCAAGCCATACTTGCACACTGTGTTTAGTAGATGTAGTTCAATTTTTTTTTTCTGGGTGCATATATTTTTCTGCAACAGAGTGTATATCTGTTAATATCTGCTTTTAACAATCTATGTGCTAAAATATAAAATATATATATAGGAAAATAATTTTCAGAGTAATACAAATACTAAAAAAACACAGTTTGAACTCACTCGATGAGAACTTTTTCTCCCTTCCAATGATTCAGATATTCTTGAAAAAATACCTCTTTTTACTTTAGCACGAGGTGGAGGCTGGGGAAAAAAAAAAAAAAAAAAAAAAAAAAAAAAAAACTATTACAGGCACTCAATTACTACACATTAAGTAAATAGCAGTTAATAATGTTCAGCAATTTTTTATATAAGCATTTTAATAAATAATGGTTTCTAACCAAGAGCTAATTTAAATGTAATCTTTTCAATAACTCTGATATTTACGAAACATTTAGTGAAATTCCAAATACAGTGACTCAAATCAATTTTATAAGCATTTGATTTCAGCTGGTAATATTGAACACTGTTTCCCTATTTAAAAAGCAACAAATATTTATTTTCATTTATTATCATTTTATTTATTTTGTGGTGAATTTTATTATGTAGCATAGAATAATTTTTTTAAATAAATTAAACTTTAAAAACAACAATACAAACAATTCTAAATAGTTCAGATAATATTAATGAGGTGTTATTGATTTTATGTTGAAGAAATGAAATAGGTCACATATTACAACATGCCAATTGAGTGACATCGATATTAAGATAAATAGCTTTATGAAGGACATACTAAAGGAAACTGACATTTAAATTCCAAGCAAAGAAAATACAAAACCATATGGTGCTAACTCCATGGAGTTAATTCATTCAGTCATTCGAATTAAATCCAGGATGAATTACCAATGTTTATCACGTCAACTTCTAGTATTTTCATAGGATTTGTAACAGGAAACAAAAAATGAAGTTGCAATTTTATGCAGCACCATAAATTTAATATACAATGCATTTCATCAGCACAATATTTTCCTGTCATATTGATATCATAAAAATATTGTCCAAACTACAAATGCCAGTTTTGCCAAAAATATAAGCTAATAATATAGGAGAAATTTTGAAACAAATTATAAATATGAAATTTAACTACAAAATAAAAGTAATAATTTGCAAGTAAGATTACAATTTTCAGGAAATGTAAAATAAATTTAAGAGTTATTTTCATTACATTCATTATTAAAATAATGATACAAAGCTACACGAAATAATCTACAAATTTACTAAAGACCATATTAATTCTTCCAAAGATGTTTGTTAATTTAATATTTTATTTCAACAATTCAAAAGACTAGTAATACATGCAACTGGTTAATCACTTTATCAAAATACAGCTAAAAAATAATACCATAAATCAAAAATTCATATTTTTAATTATACAATATAGCAAATATCAAGACAGATTAACATGCAAATGCAGAATATTAATTTTCAGTTGACATTAAACATTACATTTTCTAACCCACAACATACAAACGTAAACTCACTTCTTTTTCAGTTAAGAATTTTTCCAAGACCTCATCCCGTCCAAATAAGCAGTGACAAAGAAGAAGGCGGAGGTATCTGAAAAAATAAAAAATTTAATAAAAATGTAATCAATAAAAAATCACATACAATGTTATACATACCTGTTATAAGATCATTCAAATGTATGATCATCCCATTATAATGCTACATTTTTTAAAGTCTTGGATCAATATACAGAATATTCAATTTTAAGGTGGATTGAACATCTAAAAATACATAATTTTGTGAATGTTTTATTTGTTGTGGTTCTACAATTTCTATATTGCTCCATTACATGTAATAAGTTGATAAACCCTTTGATAGAGAGGAGTTGGCATTTTCAAAAGGAGAAGAGGTTTGATTCCCCCTTCCCTCTTTTCACAAGGAGCAGATTTTGAAAAGTGTCATATTTTTTATTAAATCTCTATGAGGAAAGTTTTCATCTTAGTGAACATATCTGTAGCTGAAATCATTAAACATGGATTCTGGTTTATTAAGCCTTATTTTGCACCTTTTGAATATTGGTGTCCAGCGTATCATGTCAAAGTGATGAAATGACTATGGCCTTGCACTTTGAAATGATCTTAGATGCTGAGTTTTATCAAGATATTACCTATCTCCATTGCTTAACTGCATGAAGTACGGATATCACTATTATTTCGTTATTAGATATAAAAAAAATAGTGCAACATGTTCAACAGACCACTATAAAGATATTGGGGCATTTTTTTTTTTTGTTGTTGTTACAGAATCACATCTAAGGGGTATTGGCCACTGAGACTTCCAAATCATATTATACATTACTTTTTGCGCAGATACTTAAAACAATACTTTCCATGCAGATACTTAAAACAAACTGCTTACCTAAAGAATACAAACATTTTAGAAGGACTGATAATGAATACCACTGTGGTCATTCAGAGTATAGTTCTGTAAGAGTACGGGGAACATGGTGAAATATGTAGACAAATGCATTGAACTCGAATATCATTTTCAGCATATGTCGTAGACCAGGTGTGTTTCGTAAATACCTAGGTTTATGAATGTAATTATTTCCTGAAGGATGTTCGTCACCAAAAATGTTCATAAACTGAAACTATTGTCCATATAGGAATTTATGTAAAATGAATAAATCTGTTCCTGGATGACCACAGATCACTTATTTAAACTTCATAACAGTATTTTGAGTGAAAGTTCATTGCACAAAACTAATAGGAATCATTCAGTCTAAAATAAAAAAGAAGGTACTTACTTATATATTATCATAACTACCATAGCAGAAGTTGGCAAACAATCAAAATGTGCCAATCTCTAGCAGACATGTGCATACATATTGTTCAAGCAACCATGCTCAAAACAATTTTTTAGTCAAGCAACGTCAGCATTTTTGTACATATTCGTTTAGTTATATTTCAAATTCAAATAGATTTTATAAATAAACTGTGATATTTTTGGATTACACTCAATTTTAAAATGTTTACTTGCGGAATTTACCAGTAATGGAAGTAAATTATCTTGGCACAAATTTGCTAAAAGGAATGATGATGATATACATCTGACAGATAGCTTGTTAGCAATGCAATGTTGTGAATGATGCTGGTCTTGTTTCGTTCTCTGATGCTTTTTTTAATCGAAAACAGATTGCTGTGTACATGTGGAGAAGAATAAAACAAAAAATTACAGAATGGTTGAGAATATTTAAGTGTTTTTTTAATCATATAATCCTTAATATTAATAATTAAAGTATGTATTTTAAATTGCTAAAATATGTTTTCCTTTGATATCTTAATAATATTTGCCAGTTTACAATAAATATCAACAGTTTGGCGATCTCTTTAAAAGAATTCGTGAAAATTACCAGTCTGTAACCGGTAAATAATTTTTCATCTGTAAAAAATCGCCAAACTGCCCTAAGGTGGTTGCATTAGGTACTTCTTTATTATTACAGGCCTCATTTTTGTAAAGGGCCCCAATTATCAATAAACAGTAATGCAAATCCTCTTCCAATGGCCAGCAATCCTAATGATGATCATTTATAATTTGCCTGCAATGAGAAGTGCTCCAAGTAAATCACATGCAATCATATGTTTTTTTCTTTTACATGTAGCTGTTAACAATTCCTAATCACTCAAAATTCTCTTATGAAAAGAGCTCTGAGTACTGCATTTGTTAACATATTTTCTTTTCTTAGTAAATAAATAAATATTTGATTTACCAAAAAGTGGGATAAATGCAAGAAATTTGAAAGAAAGACTTTGAAACACATTTTACTTTAAATCTGAATATGCAAAAATTGCATTAAATAAAACTAAATACCAATTAAAATACCTGGAGGTGCAGCATTAAAAGTTACAAGTGAAGGAAAAGCATATAACTTGACAACCGGTTCAGTGGTTTCAGAATATTGCTTGTAACTATGAAGCAATTTACTTATTCTTGGGTAGAAGAAGTGGTATTAATTAAGTGGTGGGAGAAGCAGCTCGGCCTTTATAAAAATATAACTATTGATTATAAAAGTTAACAAAAATCTCTTCATATACATATAAAGCTGGCAAGGTTCTTTTACAATGCTGTATATTTGGTAAGTTATGCCAAGAAACAGGTAAATGTTTTCTTGCTGATGTTCCTAATAGAGGCAACCATACTCATGGCAAAAATCATTGACCATGTATAAGAGGAATCAATGATTTATTTAAATTGTTGGTGTGCATATGAAACAGAAGAACTAGAAAGAGTGGGTTAGAGACATTTGAGGGTGAATCGTAAAATTTAATTTTGTTGATCCAACAGAAACTGTTCATGCATAAAATATGTAAAGACTATTGTGGTCTGCTAAGCAGTGGAACAAAAATTAATAAGGTGCTGTCAGCTATTACCATCAGTCTTATCTTGTGGCTAATGTCACATTAAAAGCAATCACGGAAACATGGCAAATGCAAAGTATTATATGATAAGTAAACATTAACTTTGCAACTATTCTGGCCCACCTTGGTGTTTAAAAAATGGAGACTATAATAATAAGAAAGTACTGATAAACACAATGTTTAAAAAATAAAATATATGAAAACTAAATTTAATTTTACTGTACCAATACAAAGGAGAGCAGACAGCATAAGCAGAAAGTAATGAGGAAGAAAAAGGGAAAATATGCTATTATTTAGATAAGAAACCCCTTCCATAAGAACTTCAGATAATTGTCTTTCTAGTACATCTTTTCTTTTTTTCTTATGTTGCTTTTAGTGTCACTTAACTCAGAGACTTGTTGAGCCTCTATATCACTAAAAATTTACCAATGTGATTTGTTGTCATCTAAGTTTTAAAATGTTTCTAAAGTGAAACATGATACCATCACTGAAAATGCTTATGTTACAGCTTATAGCTGATTTATCACAGTGATATCATTACATGAAAACTTTGCACCTTTTCTCATTTTGCTCAAATTTCATGGATTAAAGAATTAGGATCAGCTTTTCTTTTTTCGTTCTCTGAAGACATTTTCTCTATCATTCCTTTTGATGCTTCTTTGGAACCAGTTCTTTCTCATTAAGGTTATTTTTATGGTCCTCTAGTAACTTCTACTCATCTTCATTGTAAACTTTTAAGCCCATGATTTTGACTAGGCATGAAATCATAGATAAAAAAAGTTCTAAGTGACAAAATCCTCAAAGCTTTTGCCTGCTATTAAAATCTGACCATAATATCCCACAGAACAAATTTCTGGTCATAGGTCACTTGCTGCCAATATTCATCAACACCTTGTATTAATGAACCAATCCGTCTTTGTTAGTGAGCATTAAGATATACTAAGGTGTATCAAAATACTAATAAATCATCAAAATACTAAGATGATGTTTTCAGAAATCTCTGAGTGTTAATTCTGTGGCATAGGATACATCAAAATATCCTGGAAAATCACTTGTTGTTGATTCGAGTGTTCATAACACAACACACCATTTGCAATTAAAGGTGCTATTTGGTCACTGTTTCTATGAAGGATCCACTTTTAAACTGAATCTGTACTTTCACATTTCAATGTTAAATTTATTGCACATATTGCCAGATCTGAAATATGAATATCACATATAGCCCCAGTTTCCACATCTGAGGCACCTCAGTAATGAGATCCAATATTTTCCAAGAAACATTCTTGCAAGTGAAACATTTACCTTAGTTAAACTGATTATTTATTAGTTTGCTTTGTTGATATAATCCTTTCACTCACAGAGCAGGGATGATGAGGAAAAACATTATAAACAGCACTTATAAAAGTGAGTTCCAATCATGTTTCTGAACTGCACAATGAATTATCACAATGGTATATTAGTACTTATTTAATACTGATTCATTCATATTAATTATACCTGTACAGAAAATATTATATACAAGGGGATCCACATTACATAATAATGCTCCCAGACCCTGGAAACATTTTTTATATATTCCTGACGTTTTATGTGACTTCTCTTTTAAAAGTGTAAGAAATGGATAGGTGGACTAATGCACAGAGAGCTTAGCAACATTGCAGTGTATTGCAAATCATTGTACATTGCTAGTTATGTCTCTGCCTCCATATACATGTTGCTAAATATGAAGGCAAGTTCTCGAACTAGTTCCAGGTTTATTCCAATAATTTACCAGTAGTTGTTAACATAATATTTCCACTGTCATGAACAGTTTCGTTATTTGACAACTAAAACATTCACAATATTTCAGCAAAATATCATACCCATAGGAATAATACATCGGTTCAGCTTCCTTTCTTTGCAAATCTATCATATGCATGACATAATATGCAATAAAAATTGCCAAGAGATAAACAGACATTATCCCAAAACCTCTCAATCGGAAAAGATTTGCAGTAAAATACCAAAAATCTGCTGACATGAAATTCGCCAACTCCTCAAGTCCACGCAACCTCTCAAAACATTCAGTTTATAGGTTCAGGAGACCATAGTTCAACACAGAGAATGAAATACCACAGAAAAGAGAAATATTTACCAAATAATGATGTCACAATGAAATACTTACCAAATAACTGACATCATGGTAAAAGTTCCCCCCTTTCCAATCGGCACCTAGGTAAAGAAGCACATGATTTCACTCAACTTCTCTTTCAAGTTCACAACTCACATGGCTGTATTTGAGCTTTGTTATTTTGCAAAATTGTTTAGTGCTGCCATTTTGTTGTTTTATGTGGATTTTTTGTAGATAAAATTAAAAATACTTATAATTTCAATACTTCTTGATACAATGGAGGGGGAAAACATGTTCTTGATTTTACTGCTCGCTAAGCTGAAAAACGTAAACAAGTTGCACTGACGGTATATCAAAAAGGTAAAATTTTGCGAAAGACAGAGAAAAGTGCCATTCCTTTGTTTATAGCAGAAACGTAAGGAATTGCAACATGGATTGTACACAATATATGAAAAATAAAGAAAAGCTGCAATTTTACAGCAACAGTGATTCTTGCACTGGAATCCAAAAACAGAAATCTCTGCATTAGGCAAAATCGGCAAACCTCGATGCGGTCTAGCGCAAGTATATAGACAGTAGCGCTAAAGTGATGGACTACTAATTCAGGATCACTCCTGAAAGAAAAGGAACAGCAGATTCATGCTGATTTAAAAATAAAGGAGATGTGCAAGCAGTGGCTGGCTGAACAAATTTAAACAGACACACTGTATACATTATATGAAAGACTACTGGGAAAAACTTTCAGCAGATAAAGATGCTGCAGAGGAATTTATTAATGAATTTTCTGTGCTGGTGACAACAGAAAATCTTAGCCTAGAAGAGATTTTTTAATATGGATGAGACTGGACTTTTTTGACAATGTTGCCAAGAAAGACATTTGTAACTCGTGAAGAAAGTACACCATCAGAGGTAAAAGAAGCTAGAGTTACTATTTGAGTATGCAATAATGCAACTAGAACTTACAAATGTAAACCAATGATAGTTGGTAAGAGCAGCAATCCCAGAACTCGGAAAGGAGGATAATCTTTACCAGTGATTTATACGAATAATAATAATTCCTGGTTCATGAAACAATTTATGACCAAATGGTTGATGGAACATTTCATTAAAGAAGCTAGAAGGCATTGTAACAATGTGAAGCTACCATTAAATTAAGATTTTACTTTTGTCAGACAACTCCTCTGCATATCCAGATGCAAACATTTTAATGTGTGATAATGTCCAGGTCCCTATTTTTTGCCTCCATATATTACATCACTGATCCAACCGATGCACCAGGGCATTATACAGAGTATTAAATGCCACTACAAATTATAGCTTCTGAAAACTCTATTTCAATTTGAAATTAAAAAAAAATTACCATCATAGACCGCACCTATTTGTTAACAGAATCCTAAAATTCTGTTTTCCAAACAACATTAGTGAATAGCTGGCATAATGTATGGCTTCTTTTTCGTTTATTGAAACTAAGAGCAATGACAGTGAATTTTCTAGTTTTAGGGTCAGTGCAGCAAAGATTAAAGCAAGGGAATTGCTTCTGTAGTCAAAAGAAAGAAATGAGGAGGCTTTGCAAGAAGATATCATTGAATGGATGATGCATCTGGATGAGGCAACACTGGCATATCAGACGACCAATGATGAAATTATTAACTCTGTTTTGAACTCAACACAAGAAGAAAATGATTCTGAAAACAACACAGATAGTGAATTTGAGTGAGAAAATATCTTTTAATGAAGGTCTGGAACATGCTGAAATATACCTAAAATTTTTAGAACAACAGAGCGTGTCAGAGAGCAAGAGATTATGACTAATGTAATTTACAAAAAGAAGGGGGAAAAACACACACACACATTCTGGAGCACTTTTAAGTTTTAAAACAAACCTCTATCAAAACATGCTTGAAATATGTAAAAAAAGTGAAATATTTTATGCCATATTCATGTCCCTTATTTTCATAAGTCTTTATTGTATGCATCCTTAATGTGCTTATTTATTTTCCCCGAGTCTAAATATTATGATTTATCTTTTCTGTCCTGAAATCCGCACAACCTCTAGTCCCTAGCATTGCAGATTTCTAGTCTTCTATTGACCAAAAAATGTGCATGTGCAGCTGTTCTAACTGGTGTGAGTTGAAAAATTGAAAATGATAATGCCCTGGGGGGCTTTCCTATTCCTCCAAAAAAAAAAAGAGTGACAGAGAGAGAGAAAAGAAATTAATATTTTCAGAAGAGCCTGGAATAGCTTTTAGGGCTTCTGCAATGCTTGCAGCATAATAGTCATGGTTGGTATTATTTGGAGCATATCAACAGATGCTGGCTAATATCCTAAGAACCGAAAACCTTACCACATTACAAACATTACAAAAATGCAAGAATGTTAGGTTACTAATCAACTGTTTACTTGCGAATATTTATTTGTATTTTTTTCGTTTTTGTTGCTTGCTTTCTTTCTTTTTTAACCATCTGCTTCAGCCTGATTATTATTATTATTATTATTATTATTATTATTATTATTAAGACTGTAAAGGGAAATTGCCTGAGCTGAGATACTTTTATTGTGAAGGCAATCTGTCTTTCATTGTGCTTAAAATTTCCCTGAATGGATTACATTTTAATTTTTTATGAAACAAATGCTCCTAACTTCAAGTAATGCCCTTTAGAACACGTTTTTCTGGCAGGCAACACACCTTCAACAACATACAATGGTTCCATCATCAATAATCCCATAAAACAGTAGCAATTAAAAAAAAGTAAAAATTGCTTAATTTACAAATTTAAAATATTTTTAAAAATGTCATTTCTATAAAGTAAAATTATAGCATAATCTATACATATTTCTGTTCACAGAAGAAAAAGTTTATTTGGGGGGGGAGGAGGAGAAAATACAATATATACAATTATACATCTGAGAACAGTGATTTTAATAAAATGCACAAGAAAGCATAGTTTAATAGTTTCATTTGTAGAAATTCACTGATGTATTATGAATGTGAAATTCTGTATACCAAACAAAAATAAACATATACATTTACATAGATTTATGACAATATTTACATTCATGCACATTTTAACAATAAAATTTTATATTAATAATTAATACTAACTGTTCTAGCTGTAAACAGTCTTTGTTAAACTGGTCTCCAATAAGAGTCTTTGTATCACTCCCAAGCTGCCTCTTAGATTTGGCTTCAGCCATTTCAGATGTTATTGCAGGTTTAGGTGGTAAAGGAGGAATCTGAAGCATAATAATTTCATATTTTTGAAGTTTCAAAATTCAGTATAATTTTTGTGTTTTCAGTGTCAAAACTTTTATGATCTTCATTTCACACACTAAGGAATGAATACTAAGTAAACAGAATTAATTCAGAAAAATAATCTAAATGACTTGATCATATACATCATATTACACAATATTAAAAAATAAATAAAATGGATTCACAAGCTAACACAATATTAAAAGTTCAGTAAAACTAGAAATTTCAAGGATTACATGTCTGCTTCATTGACTGGAATCCAAAATTTAAATATCAAAATAAAAATAAATAAAAAAATTATTATGATATTCAAACTACGTATGGTAATTAACCACCAAGAATTAATTTTTCTTTAATAAGATATATCAAAATTAAATTAATAAAGAAATATACAAAGTTTTAATCTTTGTGCTTATTTAGAAATACTTTAATTTATTAGAAATAACCAAAATGAAGAATTAAACTGCATATTTGCATCAAAAACTATTGACAAAACACTACAAACAAAATATATATTTTTGAACAGAAGTTTCTAAAAATAAAAGGCTGAATATAATAAATCCCAAAAATTAATGCATGATGATCAGTCAGAATAAGCAAGAAAAAAATAAACTACTCAAAATAGACTAATTGTCTTGTGAAGGGGAACAAATCAATCCACTATCAAACAACAATAACCAAATTAAGTGAGAATTTTTCGTCTTTTTTTCCAAATAAGGATCAAACCAGTTATTTTGCTAGAGTTAAATCATATTAATTATTCTTTTTGAACCCAAATAATGCTTGTCACAAACAAAACTTTTTTTTTTATTTATTTAAGGTACTTGTTAAGGACTGAATTAAGTGAGATCCTCACTTTAGAAAAAACATCCCCCGACACTCTCATGGTATAGTAAAAATAATAAAAAACTATTGAGACCTGTACAAATTTAATATAAAATAACTGCAATATATATAAAAAGATATTTGAACAACAGAAATATGTACAAATTAATACATTATTTTAGATTTAAATGCAAAATCAAAAATAGGTAGGAAATTAAAACTAACTTATTTGTTTGCAAAATTTGAAATGAAATAGCCGTAAATGTACTCAGTGATGGAATATAATAGGGTTGTCATATTTAGTGGGAGATGGTAGTGGTTGGTGATGTGCTATACTCTATTTAAGATATTGAAGCCATGAAGTTGGCAAGATAAACTTATTGTTTAATTAAAGTTGTCATTAAAGACTAGCTTCTTATTAAATTTTTTATCAAACAGAAGAAATTAATTTATTTCTGGCTAATGGTCTAAAAAGCATAAAGAAGGTATCTTCGTTGGTAAAGGGCTATTTACCAGACTGAGAAATATGACACAGGCCCATAAGTTAGTAAAAGAACAGAATGCCACAAAGTACTTGTAATTTACATTATATATAAAAATTAATTGCAAAATTTACAGATTTTGAACTAACAAACATCCCACTTATTCTGCCTTTTGCAGGTTTAGAAATAAATTATCCTAACCCTATTAGTCAAGAGATTTAAATTGAGTACTTAATGCCTGCTTTTTTAAGACAGAAATTAATAAATTTACCTGGTACCAAATTATTTTTAAGAACTTGAATAAGTACTAATAGCTCGTTTTGAATATCTATTGTATTAGTAAAAATATCCCTTATTTATTGTATTTGACTAATGACTGAGTTACTAATTACTTTTCTGGAAATGTTCGAGGTCCAATGAATTAATTTATTAGTTGTAAATTTGAAGTTCTTGGTTTTGTCATACAGTTTAATCTATGTGTAGTTCACTATTTCAAGATCTAGAAATTCGATAACGTTTTGTGAGGAATTAGTTTTATTAAGAATAAGGCTTTCTGAATAAATCTGGGAATTTTCTATTTTGTTAAAATTATTTAAGGTGATGAGATTATCAATGTATTTGAAAGTACATGCATAATAATTTAAATCTTTTTGTTATAGTGCTGTTCGAAATTTTTAAGTTCTTGAATAAACAAAAAGATGTTACAAATACTTGTGGATGTGTGAAATCCCACTGGTATAAGTCACTTATTTAAAAGTTGACTGTCATATTTAATGCAATTATTAAAAATAGTGCAGAGAAGCAAGTTCCTCCATTTATTAAAGTCTAAAATAGAAAGAATTTAGGAAAGTGTTCTGGAAGATCAAGAAGGCTAGCAAAAATTTCTTTTAATGGAAGAGAAGTATATAAGTTTTCAAAGTCATAGCAGTTAATATTTTGCATGTTGATAGTCTGTAAGCTGTTAATTACAGGAATGTTATTATTGATGATGTTCTGTGCTACAAGTAGTGAAGATTAAATTATAAATCTTTTTTAGTCATTGCGCAAATATATAGTTTATTTATTTACTTTTTTTTTTGGTAATTATTAGAGCAATTTGCTATGGATCTGAATTTAATTGACGTTTTATAAAATTTAGGAAGAGCATAATAGTTAGCGAATCTGTTATATATGGGTATTACACAGAAGTTTGTTTTTTTATTAAATGCATTAATTTTATTCATTATTGAAGTTCTGTTAATTAGTTGTTAAGTTCTGTGTGAAAAATTTGTAGTAAATTTTTCATAGATGCTAAAATTATTATTTGCTTTATCTATTTTAGTGACTGTAAATTGCCTTTTTAAATTTTTAATACTAGATAAAAGTTTAGGCCAATTTAAAGTACTATTAAATTTTAAGAATTTAATCTTAGTGTTAATTTGTTTAAGTACTTCATCCTTTAAAATTCAAAAGGCAAATGGTGCAAAATGATTACATGTTGCTATGTTCAGATAAATTCAATATGTTACATCAATCATAATAGAACCAAATTGCTGAACTAGGAAAAATGCTCAAAATTAGTCTGTTGTACTTTAGACCCGCTATATCCTCATAAATCCTTACGATTTTCTTTTCCTCTGAGGATTCATTAATATATGAATTGCCAAACCTGTGTTGTTTTTCTTTTAGTTGAGCTCGCGATTTCCAATTTAACTAATTTGCTGAAAATGGAAAGTATATTATCAGACACCAGTGACTAATAGCCAGCCTGAGCGGAAAATATAATATTAGTCATTGATGACAATCAAGAACCTGAATCAATCAAGAATAATTTGAGCAGAAAGTACACTGTCAGCCATCCTGCCTGACACTAATACCTGACATGGCATTTAATGAGTTACAGATACCATGCATGTGCTGACTCATTCTGATGCATATCTACTTACAGCAGGTGTAGAAAATCTAAAACAGCAAACTTCAATTTTTTCCTAGAAAATGGTGTATGATTTTACATTTTATGGAATCATAACTTAGTAAGCAAGAAAAACATGATACTTCTTTAGCAGAAAGTGCCTACAGGACAACTGAAGCTTGTTGACAAATTTAAAAAGTAAATAGAGGGGCTGGAATATTATAATCAATCAAAATAATTTACCAAAAAGACACAACAAAAAGAACAACAAAAAGTGCAGATCAATATTTTATATTATATAAAATCTATATTTCAGACTGAGTTACTACATCTTGCTATGAAACATTGTTATCAAAAAAGATTCAAAAGTCTAGTATCAATGTAATTTTTAAAATGTTGTGATTCTTCTTTCCTCGCTACAGCTAACACAAAAAAGTAATATTGCAAAAAAGCTTGTCTTTGAAGTCAGGCAATTATTAAACTCTGGAAGATTTTGACATTTATACCCATTTTACTTATGCTTGTGGATATTGCGGAAATTTAGGAAATGAAAGAGCTGATGGATTAGCAAATCACTCACGATTCTTATGTTGATTTAAATTTGAGCATTTCAGTTTTTCATTGGAAGTTTTTTTACAGAAAAGACACTATCTGCGTTTGGAACAAGGAGCCAAAAACTTAATTTTATATAATTACACCACTAAAAACATAATAAACAAAAAAATTTGCCTCTAGTTTTACACAGATTGAAAAGTTAATCAATTTTCAACACACTCATTGAATCAAATTCAATCTGGACATGATAATTTTAAGTAATTCAAAGTAACCAGCCTTGCTTCAAGCAATGAAGATGTCAATCTATTATTCTTAAGTATGTTCATCATGCCCAATATAGGAAGATATTTCAGGCAGTAAACAACTTGCCCAAATTTTTTCTGATTTTTTTTTAAATTTTAATTTTAAAGAACATTGTTTTCCATTTATATTTTTAAGCATTAAAAAATGTTTTTAACCATTATTTAAATTATACAATTCCTCTTATTTTCACCGATATTTTGCTTTACCTTTTTAATATATTATTGCTGTAACTTACTTCTGTAAGCCACATGATATACTTTGTAAGACATGAAAAGGTGTAAGGCAAAAAAAATATCCATATAACTTCAGACAATAGATTAAAACATGAAATACACCATTTAAAAAGATGTCTTTGACACATACAATAACAAAAATAGAATATTTCAACACATACAATGAGCCAAGACTGTTTTAGTCTGTTTCAAATAAGTCTCTTTCATTTGATATTTCTATGGGCAAGATAGAGCTATAAACTTCAGACCAAACAGATTATCGAAAATTATCACAGAAACATGCAGTTTGTGAGCAGATTCAGAGAAAAACTATAACATCCAACATCAAATGATCAATATGCAATTAAAAGAAAACGCGAAGAAAATAACAATTACAAAGAATTTTTAGAGGCTAAAAAAATAAAGGAAAAGGAATGGTACTGAAATAAGTCAGATACACATGCTGTCATTTCTGTTCAAGAATCATCATGTTGCAGAGGAAAATATACAGATAAAATACTATAATATAAAAGTAAGATATAAACTAACACCGTTTATAATGCATGCAGCCATATTAAGCAAGCTACGTTTCACAAAGTTTGAGAACATGACTATACAAAAATGGGAATGGTTAGCGCTAAAACTTAACATTAATACTATAGAATGGCCTATATTTACCATACTATAATTTAATGGTGAGAAAATATTTTAGGAATGTTGCCATAAATGAAGATCATATAACAGGTACTGATAGTTAGAGAATTTTTTTAAGTTGATTACATTATAAAAGTTGCAATGATACACAAAAATAAACATATGAAATTAAAAAATACTTACAATAAGACCAGGTAAAGGATTTGATGTCAGTAAACAATGTTCAAGCCATTCAAAATCTTCATACTGTCTTTGTACCACAAAACTAACATCATCATTCTTCTAAAAGGAAAAAAAGAAAACCTTCATGTAATATTAACTATAAATTGAACTCTTATAATTTTTATATTACAAACAGCATACATAATTAACCTATTATTATTATTATTTTTAAATTCGGAATCCTCATCAAAGCATAGGTCAGAGTACATCAACGATATGCTGGAAATAGCAGACACTATTTATGATACAATAACAACTAAAGGAGGAGACAAATCTCCAAGCAAGTCTTCATTGCAGACATGTCTCCTGACAGCATTTTGTCTACACAGAGAGATTTTGTATCTGTGTTCTTCTCAGCTACTAAACCAGACAGAGAAGTGAAAGCAGATGATGTGATTTATTTCCAATAGGATGCATACATTGATCTCATAACAAATATAACAATTTGAAAAGTTTTTAAGGCCTTTATTTTTCAGGACTTATTTTTAAATAAGCTGTGATAAAAATAATTAGAGTAATAAACAGAAGGCAGACATAGCAAACATAAAATAACTAAAATGATTAAAAATGTAAAATACAAAAAATAAATAAAAGTTGTACATTAAAAAGAAATATTAATAATGAAATAAGAAAGGAAAGCAACTAACTGTGAAATATAATGCATATACAAAGCAATTTTTAATTTTTTAAAAATAAAATATAAACATGCCTGGTATTTTTCTGCATTAAGCTGCTGAAAAATTATCATTAAAAACACAATAAGAAATTTAGAATAATTTTTCACAACGACAAGAAATTGAAATTCATAATTAATAAATTTCACTAATCCATTAAATGTTACAAAGAATTTAAAAAATGTTAAAACCAAAACTTTTTAAACAAGCAATACCCCAAATTAAAAAAATTAAATGAAACAGAAGAGGAATTCAATCAACTTCAATGCCACTTTGTCAAGTAAATTCTAATTAGAATCTTGAACCTTAAATAAAGAGAATTCTATTTTATTTAAAGAATTGAAAATGAGTGAAAAAATAAAATACTTCAGTGAAAAATTTAAATCTAAATTTTTACCTTTACACATATAGCATATAATCTAAAGAATTTAAAACATTATAAAACTTGGTTTAAAAGACTTAATTAAAACTCATAAGAAGTAATTAAAAACTTTGAGCACATTCAATAGACCTCAATCGAAAATAATATCATTATAGCGGTGACGCACAGGTTTGCCATTTTGGCAAATCTAAAAAACCTTGGTGAGAAAGCTTTCCTCTTTGTGAAACATTAGTTCTAAATTTCTTACCTTATATATATATATATATATATATATACACACACACATATAATCATTACATAAAAGAAAGAAAATAAATCGATTACTTCATATATAGCAATAAAATAAAACACACATTGCTGATATGTAGATTCATACTAAAGTACCTTTTTAAGTATATGAAAGAGGAAAAACAGATTTTTATCACTCAATAAATAACATAAACATCTAATAATTATATTTATATAATTTACATAATATTATTAAGCAAATAATTAACATAATATTTTATATATAATAACAAAATAATGCAAATATTTTATGTATAGCAATAAAATAACAAAATCACTGTATGTTAGATGTACAGATTTTTATAACTTTTATATAAGAGAACTCTGTTAATTACAGAATTATAGAAGAAGTAAAAAAAAAAATCAGAAAATAGTCCAACTGTATTTGAACTCACAGCTTGCTGGTTCATGCAAAAGTAACATTTAGAATAACAATTTAACAAATGTAAACAACAGAAAATCAGAACTATAATCAAATGCAAATAAACACTTTTCTTATTTGTCAGACTTCTGGAAAATATGGGGAGATATCATCAAAAGTCACCTAATTTGGTGACATTTTGATCCGCTCTTTGTCTAACTGTAATTGATCCCTACATGTGACTGTAATCATATCCAGCCCTTATATATAACTTTAAGTGGATATGCCTTCTAGTAATTTCAAAAAATGGAAGGTACTAGAGATTTCTTGTTGGCTAGAGGAAAACTATATAAGCTCAGACAGAGCATCTGTTGTCAGTTTTTAGTTCAAAATTGACTGGAGTACTGACTTCAAAATTGACTTGAGAGATCGCCAGGTGAGCTTCATCTTTTAGATGCACTTTGCTTTGCAGTGTGTTTATTTTTCTTAGAGTTTGAAGTGTAACTACTGACAGCTCTGTGATACTGAGAAGAGCTGTATAAGTACTTCTGTAAAATGTTCCTGAACTGTAAAGAGTTTCTTTTGTAAAAATAAATTTTATCAAGTTACCATCGGCTTCTGTGTGCATTGAATCCATTACAAACCCATATGCATGCAAGAATATAGTAAATCTTTTAAACAGGAAAAAATATTCTAGCAGATTTAGTTAATGCTAACAAATAAGATAAGAAACACATCATTCTATAACTTACAATAGCAAATCACTTGTATCAAAGCGAAATCTGTTTATAAAGAAATATTGCATTATAAATTAATTAAGTTTGGTAGAATAATAATAAAAACTCTAAATGATTCATGCCATGTTATTCAGTAAGCTAAATGCTGAGAGCAGCAACCTCTGCTTTTTTGGACATGTAATTTCATTGGCTGATGCCAAATATGCCTCGCAATAACGTATCCTGTCATGTGCAGTGATCATGACTCTGACGCATGTATCGCAGACACGTATCCGACACGCTACAGATGTTTTCCTGCATAGATGAAACTGGCTAAGGTACTGATATGGAGCTTTACTCAACATTTTCCCCTATAAATTCCACAGGATTTAACATTTAGCTAACACAGCCTCCTAGCTTTTTCCCAATAGACACTAGGATGTAATACACAACTTGGTGATATTCTAAACTCTACAGAACTTACTAAAGAAAATAGTCTATTATAAGAAAAATGCTTATATATTTTGATGTTTGGCCATAAGACTCAATAGGAAGCCTACTATAATTAGTGACTTATGCTTACTAACAGATGAAATGTTTACAAACACTTGAAAAAATTATTATCAGATTACATGAAAAATTAATGAAATTAAATTACATTACTTGATTCTGATCTACAATAAAATAATGCCACTTATGTTAGTTTTAAAATTTTAAATGTATTAATTCGTATTTTCCGCATTTTAGTTTTACACCTTTATGTACTGATGAAAATCTCATTAAAATGTTAAATTTCTTGTAGCTTTTCCCCTTTTGACTTTTCTGAAATCCAATTCTCAGAATACTTTGCCACATCAAAAATGCTTCAAAATCAAAAAGGAAAAATATCAGTTAAGCTACGTATATAAAACTATATACATGACACATTAACAATTTGTAATCAAACTAACTGAAATAATGAATAATTACTTTTATTGACTTAATGGTGTACTTTACAATATCACCATCCTTCTCAACGGTGCCTGAAAACTTGACAGAGAACAAAGGTTCAAATGGCTCAGGAGGCACTGGGGAAGAACATGTTGAAAAGCCAGAGACTGTTTCCAGAGTTGGAGAATTAGGTTCAGAAAATGAATTTGGATCATCATTTTTGCAATGGTTTACTGAGCTAGGGTCATTTTCCTCCATTTTCACCTGAAGATAAAAGACTTAAAAATAAATAGATTTTATAAACAAATGTAAAAGAATTGTTAGTAATACAAGTACATAGTAATCAGAATACTCACTTCAGAAGTACACAGTACCCCCTGCTTCATGATACAATTTAAAATGATTAACACTGATTCAGGAATTAGGTCAAAATGTGGCAAAATTACATATGAAAAATGAAAGTTAAAATTCTTAAATGGAAACACAACAAGAAACCACAAATGCAATTTCAAAAAAAATTATATCAATAAAGTTTAATAACATTCTAAGATATGTAAGAATGTACTTTCTGATTTTATCACATATACTTATTTAGAGGTGATCTAATTTATGGTATCATTGTAAGAATACAATACCAGTATGAACCGCTGGTGGCAATTTGAATCTAATTTACTGTCTTTTGGTTGGTAGAAATTTTAAGCTGAAGAACTGTGAAAATCAAGCTAAAGAATTTAAGCAATGAAATTATCCTAAAATATACAACAAAAAGTACCACTTGTATATAATTTATCTAATAATAAATAAAAGTAACTGGATAAGGAAAAGTTTTGTAGTAAGTCATAGAAAATTTTCTCAAAAACTTAAATCACTTTTCCATTGTTTAAAATCAGCTAATATATGAAAGCATGAAAATTGCAAATCTGTTATTACTTAGGTAAACACCTGGATATGCCATTAAATTATGAAACTTACAAAACTAAGCATAGCATTTACCATTAAATTATTATTAAATCAAAATGTTCAAAGTTGGTAAGCATTTAACTTGTTTCCCCTTTACTTATTTTACTTTTTTAATTCTTATTCTGATGTATATAAAAAGTGATCCCCCCCCAAAAAGTACAATTAGACTCATTTTGTTTCCTTTACATATAAATTACCTTCTTGTTTTAGAAAGCCAAAAATAATGTTTTCATATTGAAGCACTCATAACAAAATATTTATATATTTGGACAAGCATAAAGAAATTTAATTCACAAACAGAAATGTAGACAACAAACAAACTTAACTAAAATGTGTAACAGAGATCAGGAAATAATTTTCACAATTAGCAGGTACAAAAGTGCCCCTACACAATGAATCAAACAGATAAGATGTTCTCTAAGATAACCATTCATAGTTCCAAACAATTTTACTCTTCTGTGTATGTGGACATTGTAAAGATAATTATGACAGTACTGTTTCAGATAATGAATGTACCTATTAAGGTGGTTTCTTCAGAAATATCTGCTAGTCTTCAACATAAGCACAGTTAGCTATATATTATTATTTTAAAAAAATACATTGAAGTATTGAAAATGTTTTGTGCTACACAAAATATATCTTCAAAATTAGTGAGTTAGTGCATTCAATAAATTCTCATGCACAATACTTGGTTCTCTGCTAAATATAGTTCAAATAATTTTATCAATAAATATTATTGACAAAAGTAAGAGTCGTGAGAATGTGTAAACATAATTCGATATTTTTTTCAGAGAACGTTAGGGATGCTTTATAGATGCCTCATTGATGGGGAAAACCCACGTTGAACCGTTCTACGTAAATCCTTGAATGCTGAATTGATATTTACTTTGGGATCATTTATAGAACTTATCACAGAAAAAGAATTATATTTACATTTCCTGAATAATCTCATTACATATTAGCTCAGCTCTTCATTGAATATGTTGAAATTAAGCATTACTAAAATGCATTTAAAAGTCTTCAAATATTAGGAATAATTTATTGCTTTCTAGAACACATTCATTAAAGTAATCTTGCCTCCTCAATAATTCTCATATACTGACACTTCTTGTTGAATATTTCGATATTATTTTGTGCACATACTAGAAGGTTATTTTATCATGGGAAGAATGGCATAATTGAAAAGTAATGAAAATCTCAAGGGATAAATAATAAAATTTGGAGAATATTTCACAGCCGAGGATTTTCACTTACAAAGAATCTGTCATAACAATGTATTATGTCATATTTATTTTTAAACAGCCAAGCTTTGCTAGTGTTAATAGAACTGTTACAAGAGATCACGACCATTATTTAACCTGATACTATAATTTGATGCCCTATATGCCAAGATTTTTTTAAATTTTGTATTTGTTATCATGGTTGGTTTGGTTTACTAATTTAATTATGACAAAGAACTCGAGGGCTATTTGGGTAAGTGAAGAATCCCTTTGTATAGGACTTTCTGAGGAAAACCAGCTCATATACTGCATTTAAAGAAAAAAAAAAAAGAAAAGGGACAGTTCTATATCTCCCATTTTACTGGGCCGATTGACGAAATTCCAGTTGAGTTTTTCATGTCTCAAAAGCGCAACTTAGGATATATATTAGATTTATATATATAGCATTGTTCAAATATAGGTATTTTATGCCACTTTTTTTCCATATTTCGATTCTATGACTCAAATTATGCCAAACTGCCAAGTTTTGTAAAAATCGCACGAGCAGTTTTTCAAAAATTAGCTCCTCATTGTTAATTAAATTTGATATATATTTCTTAATATCTCTTTTTTTATGAAACTTATTTGATTCCTTTTTATACAGTTCGAAATTTAGGTTCATTCCAAACAAAATTCGTCCATTTTTTATGATTCATTTTTAAAATTTGTATTTTTAAATAATTTTTATAAATTTTTTGAAAAAATTTTGTACTGTGACCTATAAAATTTTTACAATCATCTTAAAATAGATTTATTTCTAAGCATACCTGCAAAAAATTAGAGCTCTTTATTCAAAATTTCCGACGATATCCATGAATTTATATATTGGCGCGTTTTGAAATTTGGCATATTTGTTGAAAGCGATAATAACAAAAATGTGGTTTACGCACTTTGTTAAAATTATTTGAAAGTAGAATGATGTGACTTTTTTTCCTCTTATCCACAATGCAAAAAGGCAGAAACACTGTGACTTTTTTTTTTCTCCACTGCACAATGCAAGGAAAAGGAAATAGGTTGCCACATATTAAGAAATTTGCCAAGCGAATTATTCTTGGCTCAAACTGAAAAAAATACACCAAGTTAATTTATGAATTTCTCTGTAAATTATCACCAAATTTTACAAAATTTAATATTTAGGCATAATTTGATTTGTAGAATCGAAATACGAAAAAAAATTGCTATATTATTCCAGAAAAAGTCTAATTTTGTGTCAAAATACCTATGTTAAAATGATTCTATATATAAATCTAATATATATCCTAAGTGGAGCTTTCGAGACATGAAAAACACAATTTGAATTTCGTCAATTGGCCCAGTAGAACGGGAGATATAGAACTTTCCTTTTTTGTGCGTGTGCAGTGTACTTATGCTACACATGGAGAAAATCAGGAAAACACCCACACAACCAGCCTGTTTGCTGCTATTCCAATCCTGGTTGAACTAGCAATGTTCAGCGATAACAGATGGCCCACCAGCACCACTCAGCCATCGGCTATCATGTTATGTTTAAATCTGAAAATGGATTATTCAAGATGTCAGCAAATATTTAAACATGGGAAACCATCTCAAAATTTGAATAGGATTCAGAAAAATTCATGAATTTTTTTTAATGCTGTTAATTTACTAAATAACCCCTAAAATTTATGGAAATTTACTCTGTAATAAAATGGATTTTGCACTAAGAATTCAAATGATAAGTAATAAATTTACTCTGTAGGTATTTTGTCTGCTTTGTTCACTCTTTGACTGCAAATCATCAAATTATAATTAATGGTAAAGCAGATGAAAGACCTTTACATAGGTTAGTATGCTTACTAAATTTCAATGATCATTTCCAGTTTTTGCTGTATATATTAGAGATAAATATGTGTGGATGGTATTTTCATTTATTTTATTAAGAAATAAAATTTTAAGTGATACTGAAAAAGTAAATTATACTGTCTATTTCTGTTACCTGCAGAATTTTCACCATAAATCATTAACAGCACAGAGAATTTTTTTTCATTTTCTGACTACCTGCTGCATTTTTATGTCCAAAATCTTAATTATTTCTTGCTTCATAAATATTTTGTGTATTTTTTGGGGGGGGGGTACATGGGTAAAGTTCTTGGGCAAATCTTGAAAGTATTATACTGAATAAGTTGAAAATTGTACAACAATCTGTGAAAAGAGCATTTTTGTTAAATGAATAAATTTACGATGTTCTTTGTTATTAAATATGCATTTACCTTTCTTATTTCTTTGTAAAGTAGTTAAGTAAAGGAAGTATTGTAACCACAAAAAAATTCGGTTATCAGATATCAGCAGAAATACCTATTTTAACTGTTCTGAATCCATTTTGACCATTTTTTTACACGACTTTTACATGTATGGATAGAATAAAGCATTCTATATTCCAAAACAAATTGTAAAACGAGTTAAAAATAGATTTTTTGGCAATATCTGCCACTACATATGTAATATCTTGCGTAATGCAAAAACGATTAGGTGTAGAACAATAAAATTTTGTGCATGCGACTGCTATAAAAATCTGGTTGTTCACCTCTTTTTTGTTGTAATCAGCAGTACAATAGTATGTATATATATACACATACACACAAATGTATATCTATATAGGTATACATGCACTTGTGGTAGAAATTTTAGATCCCTGGGCAACAAGGAATATGCCACTTCAGGAACCACAAAATATAATTGAAAAAATAAATACTAAAAAACGACTGAGCTCCGAAATGCTAAATGCAACAAAAACTGAAATTAAATGCAAACATATGAAGACTAGAGCACGAGAGTTTTCTCTGTAGATACATCTGGAAGTACTTAAACCAACACATCCCGACCTAAGCGAATTAAAAAACCAAAAATCATATTTGATTTATGACAAATAAAAAATAAAATTTTAGATATTGAATAATATGCCACTGAAAATACTTCAACATAGCACTCATACTGGAAATGAATTATGTTCTTTGAAACTGTTTTTTCTGGCTTGCATCGCAGATAGAAGAAAATAACTAAATTTTAACACGGTTAACATTTTTAACTTTAGTATTCTAATCACATATTTCGAGTTTCCCATGTTTAGATCTTAATTCTGGAAACAGATGTGAGTTTCTAGGAATTAAGAAAAAAAATCTAGCCATTATATGATATGCGATGCCCGTTGAAGCCTACGCAGAAATGATTTATGAATATATATACACAATGAATGCTTTTTGCCAGTATTTGCATCGTATATTTCCCTTTCTCTCATTACCAAGAAGTTCACTTTATAACTTTCTCTTGAATCTTCTTTCTTAAAATATGTATACTTAAGTTTATTAACTACTGCATATCTTCCATTTTTTCAAAAATGAAGACCAAGTCTGTGTTCTTTATAAGAGTTGAGTATGTGCTTCAATAAACGAAGAAAGCTATACATTGAAATGTTTTTTCAGTTCTATGAACGTACTAGAACATAGTGCTCAAGAAAAAGGATATTTATTCATTCAGACTTTATTCCCGTTTTTATTGAGTACAAAGAAAGTAACAATACTCCGCCACTTCATTCAGTTTCTAAATTATTATCTCCTGTTCTCCTAAGTATTGATTTTAGAGATAAAGAATATCTCTTATAACAGTAAATGCCTTCTACAATATTCACTACGAATGAAGAACTTTATGCATTGAGATAATTTTTCAGTTCCTTGAAAGTGCTAGAAGTTTTACCTCCTATTCTCCCAAGTTTTGATTTCAGTTTATTAAGTAACTAATGCATATCTCCTCTGCTTCTCAAAATGAAGAAATTCTGTGCTTCTTAAAGAAATTGATGACTTCTACAATATTCTATATAAATGAAGAATCTTGAGCGTTGAAATAATTTTTCAGTTCTGGATCTTAGTGCTCTAGGAAAAATATATTTGACACTTTTGTTCTTGTTCTGATTGTGCATGAGGAAAACACTTATATTGTGACAGTTCATTCAATTTCAAAATCATTACCTCCTGTTCTGCTAAATTCAATTTTATTTATTGAGTAACTTTTGATTCTGAGA
The DNA here is from genome assembly GCA_000611955.2 of Stegodyphus mimosarum. NCBI lineage: Eukaryota > Metazoa > Arthropoda > Arachnida > Araneae > Eresidae > Stegodyphus > Stegodyphus mimosarum. Next base: position 789,793 of record KK122591.1, on the reverse strand, counting down.
ATTAATCTATATTAAATAAAGAAACTTTGTGTTTCTAATAACAATTGATGCCTTTTAAATTTCGTGCTGCAAATGAAGAATATTATGCATTGAAATAATTTTTGAGTTCTTCCAAAATCTTGGAACTTAGTACTCCAGGGAAAGCATATAAGTTCTTTGACACTTTTCTCCACATTTTCATTAAGCACAAGGAAAATATTTAGACTGCCATTTTTCAGTTTCTATGAGCTTTGATTTTATTTGTTAAGTAACTAGTGCATATATCATCTGCTTCTGAAAAGGAAGCAAATAACTCAGCATTTTTCATAATAACTGAAACACAGTATGTGCTATAATGAATATTGTATAATGAAATATTTTGTATAGCTGTGAAAGTATTAGAACATGGCATGGAAGACATCTGTTTTTTAGATTGTTTTCATTGGTTCTTGTTACATGAAAGGAAAATCCTTAAGCACTGCCTGTTATTTATTATTTATGTTTTAAAGTCCACCTGTTTTTCTACATTTTCTTTTTAATTTGGTTAGGAAATACTGTATATATCTTTTGCCTTTGGAAAAACTGAATGAAACTGATGTGTTTTTATGATGAATTTTTTTTTACATTTTATGTTGTAAATGAAAATTATAGTGTTTGAAATTTTTCATACGTTCCTTGAAAGTGCTTGAAATATGGAAAAAAAATTTATATTTGAGAGAACTGTCTTTGGTCATCATGTTCTCTGAGAGAAAGCACACTTTGCCTATAAGTTCAATTTTAAATTTAGTATGGCTTAGAGCAACACCTGTTCAAATCTTATGTTTGTTTTCCAATACATGAGACACATACTGCATATCTTCTTTTCTTTTAGAAACTGAAGAAGAAAAATACAGCTCTTTTTTTCAGTACTTCATATCTGCTATACAATGCATAATCATAAATTATATGCTTTGCAATGTTTAACATATTCTATGATCATGCTTCAACAGTTTCTCATTTTACTTCTGAATGTAACAAAGAATGACCTCTCTTTTTTAAGACTCATTTTCTCTTTCTCATTACATATATTCACAGGAAAATATCTACACTCTGTCAATCTGTTTCCTTTTTATAATAATTTATTTTAAATTTTTAAATGCATTCTATGCAGCATCTCTTCTTTCAGAAATATCTGAGATTAGTGATGATGAATATTTTGATTAAGATAGAGATATTCATTTTACAGATGAAATGCCTTCCATCTATTAACATTAACATAAATTACACATTTATTTGTTTTAGAATTCTAGGGTATGTATAGTTGTTGTAAAACTAATTCTGTACTGTAATAGTTGTAAACTAAACTGTAATAGTCGTAAAACTAATTCCTCTGAACTGAAAGGTGCATTTTGAATAATGATCGTAACATCAGCATATACTGTGAATGTGGATTTGTGAGCATGTGCATGTCCTTTGAATAAAAAGGAAATAGCACAACTTTAAAAATGTGGTCTGAACTGGTTAATTTGTAGAGTATATAATTTTGTTTTGCATTACCAAGGGCCTGCCTAGATAAGAATTCAATTAGTGTGTTTTGTGTTCTAGTCAACCAGAATAGTTATCTCATATAGTACTAAGTGTATCTAGCCACACACTGTCGAAACTTCTCGATACTTCCATGGTGAGACTGCTTTGTAATCCAGTAGAGATGAATTCAAGTTGGTTGATTCGGTTAAGACACAGCACTGATATTTAAGTTTTTTGTCTTCTTGAGGAATTTTGAACACTTTTCTACAACAGAGGGAGATAAAAGTATTTTTATAATTTATGGTCGATAAATAAAAGGATCTTGTGGTATTATAAACACAGTTTCAAGTAACAGTTTGAGAGAAAAAACTTTTGTTCTTTCTACTAAATTACTGAAGATTTGCACGATTTATGAAATTCACTTCCTTGGTTAACTTAAAAGCAGTGAAAGATTTATAAAATCATTCATGTGAAAAATACTTTGCCTTTAAAAGTTCAATAAATACATTATTATTATTTATAAATTATTATTATTTTTAAATTTTCATCTTTGATGATTGCAAGTTCAAGATTGCAATTAATATTATTAATTAAACACAATATCAATGTGGTTTATGGAATGCCGCCTACTGTAAAAAAAAGATATAAAATCATTTAAAATAAAATTCTTGAGTAATTCTAAATCCAGATTTTTTTTTTCAAATTCTTAATTTTATGTCAATTTTAAAATAGATACATCAAAGGCTTTATAATAAAAAGAAATAATGATTTTTCAAAGCAAATGCTAAGTCAACATATGATGAAATCTGCAACTAATTTATTAAAACTTTTAAGAGACTTCATCGAAGTAAGGTGCAATCATTGACTCCATTTGAGAATGCATCCATCAATGCATACATTTGAGAAGTAATGTGAATGGAGGTGTTATGTAGATAACGTGCAATTTTGAATTGGGCTTCTCTCCGGATGGCTTTGATAATGAAGGATGCCAGGCCAAGGTGAAAGTAGCATTTTCATTGAGACAGGAATAAATTAATATGATACCCAAATTGAAATTAATTCAGTTGAATATGGGAAGGCATGTGAAGAGTTTGATTATGGGAAGAAAAAGTCTTCATAGACAGTTTCCTAAGAAAAGTTGACTTACTCTCACATTTACAGGGAGAGAATCATAAAAACTCCAATTAAGACAAACCTCTCATTGGAATTTGAACTCCAGTTAAATTACCAGTCTCCCATGAGTTTAGCTCAAGTCATGGGCTATGGTTTAAATTTGAAGATGAGACATTATTACTATACCCGAGCAAAGGTACTAGAAACAGAGTTGCACTATAAAATTTAAAAAAAAAAAAAAAAAG
>KK122591.1:759322-786610 GCA_000611955.2 Stegodyphus mimosarum | reverse complement strand
AGAGCAAATTTCAAATTCAAAATTAGGGCTTCCAGATGCCCATATTCGCAGTAGGATTACGTCATTCAAAATTCGATGGCTCTAGGTTTTATCACAATGCGAGAAACATGCATACATTTATGCAGATTTTTCATTTTTTAAAATTTAATGCAGAGCAATAACATTTAGTGGCAACAATTTGAAAAGTGATACGCCGTTTTTGTGTTTCTGACGCAAAATCGCAAAACGAAAGTAATAGTCCTTCGGGACTAAATCCCTTTGGACTAATAAGTCTTTCTAAGCTTTCTCTGATAGTAAATGATGACAGAAATTGCATGGTATGTTAAAACAAAGTGGATGAACTAAATAATGCTATTTCTGTTGATAGACTCTGGTATAAAATTTTAAGTAATTATTCTTATCAGCTGCAGTACAGTCTTAAAAAGATTAATAGGCTGGTAATTTTAAGATGAAAGCCTAGGCTATTTTTTGAAAGATCAAAAAGACTGTGGTAAAAGATGGAGAACGAGTTGTAAGAAGGTTAAAAGTTCTTTGAGAAGTAACTGTCTTTAATGAGTAGGTCACTTTTAGACTAAAAGTTGGCCAATTAACATGGAAAATCACACAACGTGGAAAGCATCAACGTTGGGAACTTTTATTTATGAATATTATTTAAAATATTCTTGCGTGCAGTTAGTGATTAGATAATGAATGGAAAGTTCACACAGATACATTTTTTCTAAACACACATACTCTAGCTATGTGAATCTCTTGATTACAAAATAAAAACCCCTTCAGCAGATAGTTTTAACTTTTGAAAGAGAAAGTAGTCACAAGGAGAAAAATTAGGAAAAGAGGAAAATGATTGAGTAAACGAACTTCTGTTGCAGGCCACACGTGGTTGCACACATTTACCAACCATTTTGATATTGTACTGCATAATACATTTGCAATAAGTTTTTAATTGAACCCAGGATTAAAAATCATCTGTTGGTTTTAGTAAAAAGTGCTCCCTTTTGAAATGCTGTACAGTTTTCAACCATTAATTCTGTTAATGTTTAGAATTATATATTATGAATATATATATATATATACACACATTCTAATAATTTCATTGGTGCCGAATATTTTGAATGGTACATCCTAAAGATTATAAAAGAATGAGAAATTTGTGTAATGGGAAATATGTATAAGTCATACTCTTTTGTTGCTATTTTTCAGCTTAGGTTATACACATATGGAAAAGCACACAAGGGCTGCCTGTCTAGCAGGAGAGATGGCTTTGTGAAGGCCTTTCTAAGGGAAAGTGGCTTATATTCCCATCACACATGGGGAAAGCACTGAAAGCCAACCACACAGTTAGGCCATTCAGAACTCTTAGTATTCAGCAGTCTTAACCTCTCAGATACTGAAGGGCTGCTAGTTTTCAGCCAGGTTTTTCTGAGTACCATGTTTTTAATTTATCATTAAATCATTTTATGGTGCATATCATGAAAAAAATTTTGAAAACTTGAGTCTCATAGTTCTACACATTTTATTCTGTCACATGGAAGATTTATTTAAAGTATTTTTATAATTAATAAATAAAAATCCTGTTAAATAAAAATTCATTTTATTTAACAGCATAAAACCTGCATAAATCATTTTCAGTTAAAACACACCTTTACAATTTCATAATGAGCAATTATAATCACATATAAAATTTGTGACAGCATTTGAATATGAGTACCCACAACTGAAGAGACCGAAGGTCGAAACGTGGCATGAGGTTTTTTGAGCTTTCAGTCTTTTTGAACTGACTTATGACCAGCGACCGTAGCTAGAGAAGGCCAAGAGAGGACATCCGTACCCAGGTGCAGCATCCAGGGAGCACCAAACTGATGCTTTGAAATTTTAGGATTAAATGCTTTTCACTCTTGACAAACAAGAAGGGAATGCAAAGTCTTCAGTTTTCCTTGGCTGCTGAAAACTGTTGCTTTAGTTAGTGACAAATTTTTTAGCACTTTGGTCTGCTTCTTAAATGAATATGTATTATTTTGAAAATAAATATATGCACTTTCAAATTTGTTTTAAATTTATGAAAAAGGTCAATGAATAAATAACACACATTATTCTTATTCATACAATAATAATACACACTATTCTGAATAAATAACACAAGTTAACATCTTAATTTTTCTTTTCACCATTTAGAACTATTCTGTTGGAAATTTTTAGTATTAAACACAATCTCAGATTTCTGCATCTCTGTTTCTAGGTATGATGAAAATATCTCCTAATATAACAGTAAATTATGCAGTTTTAAAATACTTTTGGTATGAAAGCAGGTCAAAGTTTTTGGGAATCAAATAACAATTCCAATCATCTCTAAACTTAGAACTGGAATTCTCAGGTAATTGTGTCTCCTAGCCACCAGGAGTCTCCAAAACATTTATGATGCAGTGAAAGATTTCAATAAGCAACTGACCATTCATTCGCAAACTGTGCCCCTTTTGTGAGTTTATTTGTGAAACCTGGTGAGCTTACAAAATGTTTTCAGCTTTCACTATTAATAAAAAATTAAATACTTCATAAATATACATCCATTTCAAGCTTCTGAAAATATATTTACGTATGTTTGTGCATGGGAAGGATTACTGGATTATTATTATTGAGAACTGTGCATAGAAATTAAAGGATATTTTACGCAAATACTATTCCTTTAAAGACAATATTGAGAAAATTTTACACTTATGTATTCATTTTGAGGAAAATGCCCATGTCTGTTTGTTATTTATATGAAATTGTAGTATGTCCAAGCACTTTCTTGCCAACCAAACACAGTGGTCTACAATGAAGCAAGGCAACCCTCTTAAATTACCTACTGTGTATTGTTATTTAGATATACCCAGGGTTCCAGAAGTAAGGAAGTCAATGAGTCGTACACAACTGCTTTAAGGCATTCATGGCGTTTTCAAGATCCTTGTCATTGACCGCCTAAAGTGCCATTAACACTTTGGACCAAGTTCCTCTTGACCACTAAGAAGTATCGTTAACACTTACAGTGTAGGCTTTCTTGATCACCTAAACCTGGTCATGCCAGTCAGAGGGTTAAGAATGGAATGAATCATTTAAAGAGCACGTATTTCACCCATTCAACGTAATAAATTATACAACACTAAAAAAGGATATAATAAATTATTAGATACTTTAGTAAGAACTGAAAATGAAATTTTTTGATTTATTTTCATAAAAAAATATTTTTGTTTACATAGATACATAACATGCATAAAATATAAAATAAATATTTTTGTTTAAAACAAAAATATTATACATATATATATCTAATACTTTTATTTATTACAGAAAAAAACCACCAAAAGGCCAATAGGTTGCCTTAATACTTTAATTTGATGGTTTTGGTTAGGATGGGAAATAGTAAGCTTCAAAAAATATTATAATTATCAATAATAATAATCCTTTTAAGTTCCCATAAATACTGACCATTCTTCGAATACCAAATACTGCTCACTAAGGGGTCAGCTTAGAGAGTTGGTTGGCAGGAGAAAGTTCATGGTATTTAATTTATCATTAAACTTTCCAAAACTTATCAAAGAATGCAAGGTTATAGTTCCCTATTTGCAAAGTATAAAAGCACACATTTTTCAATGCAACAAAATTGAAAATTAAAGCATTTTGGTGGAAGAACTTTAATAATCATAAATTTCTTAACTCTACAAGCAGCCTGTTGTATATGTTTAAAAATACTTCTCACGATACACATGAAGAATCACACAGAAAATAATCAAGAAAATACCACTTCCTCATGGCTTTTTTAGGAACATACAAATAGTAATATAGCTATTACAATAGACATGGTCCACAAAACATAAAAGTTATTAGCTTCATACAATCTGTGAAATGACGGACTAGATGTCAGTTCATGTTTGCTTTACTAAAACTGTTCATTTTTTATCAGGTTGGCATAAAACTGAAAAATTCAAACTTTTTGACAAAATCCTTGCACCAGTTTCTGTGATGCAGCAATAGCGGTTGCCTAGAAATAGAGATTCAGCTTATGTTAGTTGTGATCCTAAAGCCCCATCTAATTGCTCGCTTTGAAAATTTTAGGGTTGGAGCCAAACAGTTGGCTGCTTGAAGGTTTAAATTTATATGGAATCTCATACAGAATGCATTTACAGAACAATACATATTATCTTGAAATTTCAAGAGCAAACGCTTATGCAAAAAATCCCAAGGAGCTGAACTTAATCACTTCATTAATAAAGTAAAATTATAAATACACTTTCAATACATTTTAAATTTAATTTCAAATTAATTTTTGTAAAGTTTCCCAAATTATGACAAAGTGTCAAAAATACCTAAATGATTTTTTAATTTTTTTCCATTTTTTATTTTATCATTTAGTCTCAATCAAATGTAAAATATGGAAATAAAATCCAATACGAAAAAAAAAAGTTAAAAAACTGCAAATGTGAAAAATTAAGAACATTATTTATCTATGTTATATCCCTCTGTACAATATAACAACACAGAAATAAAAAAATACAAACAACTAAATTTAAAACACTCATGAATATTACTGGAGAGAAAACAGCTAAATCTTCAGAACATAAGTAATATTGATCAAGATTCAAATAAAAGTTAATTTTTGTAATAAAATAATTACACCATCATATCATTACAAAAAGTTTTTACTGTCATACCCCAAAACAGAAACTGATGTGGTTAGGCAAAATCTGATATAGATTGTATAATCTTATTTCAAACTATTGCATAAATTGTTTATTTCTATTAAAACTACTCTCAAATGAACACATATCAGTTATTTTGTAATTTCAAACACCGTGAAGATACTCAAAATAAATTTTAAAAAAATATAACATACATTTAAAAAAAAGATACGGATTAGATGATTGAAAAATAATTAACTTCAACACAAAAATCTGCAAGCTAACTATTTTTTAGCTCAGGAATGCACTGCCAAAGTGAACTTTCATACTAATTATAATTTTTATACATAACCTAAGTAAAATGTACTTCAAACTTATTCATTTCTTAAGAATTCTATAGTTATAAACGAAAAATGCTAAGAGTTCTGCTTTTTTTAAAAAAAATAATAACTGCAATGAATCTTTAATGGGTGGTCCGATTAAGTTTTCTACAGCTATTCTTCAATTTTAAATCAGAAAAATGTTGGTTTATAATACGAGAAAAGTTACGAAAATAAAATCATTACATTTACAGAATATAATACTTATTCCAACAGTGCAAAAACTGAAATTCAAAAGAAAAATATAAATTACGTAATTTTTTATTATATTCTAATAATATGAAATCCAGTTAAAAAAATAAACACAAAATGTTTTAAAGATACACAGAAATGCCCAGGTTAAAACAAATTTAAATAGTTCCAATATTTTGAAACAGGTCTCACTGATGATTCAAAAAGTGCTGGAATATTTATTTCTGAAAAAAATTTAAAATACACTTACCTTTTAGTTAATAACAGATAATTCACAACATAAACACTTTTCATAAGATACTACGTAACGGCGTCTTAATTAGATTAAACAGCAAAGTAAATCAAATACCAATATATACTTTTTAGGGATGTTTTATTAACTCATTGTCGACACTAAGAAAAATTTGCGAAACAAATGCTCCCAATTCAAACAGAAAACACTCCGATTACAGGAGGCGGTTCTCACAATACACAACCCTGCGTCTGCTTCTTACTTCCGGTCTTCTTACTGTCAAGGGTCTCGTTAGGGTCTGTTCGTAAGCAATGGTAAACATTTAACTTTAAATGTGTGGTATTTTTTGTTTATGGTAAAATAGTTTTCTTAATATTATTATTTTTAAATTTAATTTTAAATAAGTCATTGCTTAAGTTATTAAATGAATTAAATGTGCAGACATCTATAAATGTGAAATATACGCAGCATAACGTTAATTTAAACAAAGAATAACATAAATATTCTTCGCTTTAAATACGAAACACTTTTTGTTTCTGACAAAGCATTTCAAAGGGCTACTATTTTATTAAATGTTTTATGTGGAAGAAGTCTAATGGAAACAGAACGTGCAGAAAATCGAAAAATAACAACGCGCGTTTTTTAAGTTTCCCGTTATGAAGATGATGTAGTTTTTCTTAAAACTGCATTAGATATTCTGATGAGTGTATCTGAGTTTTAACGTATTGTTATCTTATGCAAGAAAAACGTATTGTTATGTTATGCAAGATTTAACGATAAATATAATTTTCAAGGAAATGTCTCAAAATGAATTTAAGGTAAAAACTGCAACAGAATAATAGTGTGATTAATAAATATTTCTATTGTGTCAATCATACAATTGTATATACTTTTCTCTACAATTTGTCTTTGTTTATTTTCCAACTTCCATGCAATTTAATGTTAATATAACGCAAAATATTATTCAAATAGGGTTGTGGATATACTGAACTTTTTTCTACAAATAATAAATTGATTGTTGAAAGCTGGAAGACAGATGTTGGTGTGAAAAAAGTAAGCATAACATATCTGTATTCTCATTGTATAAATTTTAAAAAATAATTTTCATTCATGCTAAGTTCAAAACTTTGCAATATGATTTTTTATTACCATATGTTTCATAGTACAGTCATACATCATTGCAAAGTTACCCATAGGACTTGGGAAAATGATTCTATAAGTAAGGTAATCTAGCATGCTATGAAAGCATTTAAAATAATAAAATTATAAAAAGTGTGCTGCGATGCAGAGATGGCAAAGAAGCACAGTACAAAGTCTGAGATCTGGAATCCTCGGGACTTCAGAAATTCCGAATTTGGGATTTTTCCGGATATTAGATCATCAGTTTAAATCTAGTAAGATGGCATGAAGAAATTGTAAAATTAAAAATATAAAAACGGAATTTATGAAAAAATGAAGCATTTGTGATCTAAAGGGTATCAAAATTTATGGAAAAAAAAAAAAAAAAAAGCTTAGTATTTATTTGTTTAGTTTATTAAACATTTCTTTCAATGTAAAATTGTTTGACTTTTTGTGCTAATGCTCATTTCAATCACGAGCTTAACTACATATAATGGACACACACCTCCATTCACACAAATCTGTCACATCTTTTCTTTCTACTAATTTCATACCATTTTTACACTTAGGACATTCATACATATTCGCTATCAAACCATAATTCATGCAACATTCTATCACACATCTTTCACCCTTATCTTGCAACCGAATCAAATAAGTAAAATCCACACGTTCAACTCTTTCGACGCCAGCCATTTTGCTCACGAAAATTCAAAAAGCCTGCTTAAATACTATAAACTATAACCTTAAACCCTAATGATTTTCATGACACCAAGAGGTTACCAGATTTGGTGCGATTTCGCTTCATTTGGCAACTAGCCCCTAATCTGCAGTCTAGTTGCTCTCTCTTTAATTCTACAGACAGTTACAAAGTTTCACTGTTCAAGTCCTATAGTTGCTGTGTCGAGAATTCTAACTAACTCGTCAGTCGAATTTTTTTTTGTTTTTAATAATCTGTCTTTCATTTTCTTCACTATTGGTAGCGGTATTTTTTGGATTTAGAATCATATTACAAATTTTGCCATCTGTTTTAATTGAATGTTGATTGGAGCATTGTCATCTTAGTGAAAATCTTTTGTTATCTTCATTTATTACCACTTCTCCACATTTCTTTACTAGTCCATTAATTGGAAAATTTCACCTGTGTTTTGCAATATCTAAAAACCTTCAAGTTCGGGGCTATCATCTTCATCATCCTCACCATGAAATATGGTACCATGAAATCTGCTATATTAACTGACATTTTTTGGAATCAGTAAAGTATAATTTTAACCTAGCTTAACAGCATCCACTATACATTAGTGGCTATGCAGCATGAGATGACGAAAGGCAAGTTGTTCCATTAATTTTGTCTTGCTTCTATCGTGCACTGAGACAATTAAGCCAGAATTGTATTAATTTAGTTACTTATCATACATATATCTATTTTTTTCACATGTTTAAGGCTGATCTAAGTCCTGAATAAATAAATTCCCACATATACTTAAGCTTACTGAGGGCCTGCACTAGATATTTTGCCACCTGATGCAGTCTCTGTGGATCCTAAATTTTGCTACCAAGTGCCTCCCTAAGTTCTAAATTTTTGCCCCCCTTTGATTTTGGGTTCCAGTGCTTTCCCTGGATACTAAAAATTTTTATCACCCTTAATTTTGTTACTCTGTGCTTCTCTAAATTAAAAAAATTTTGTCTTCACTAAATTCTGCCATCCAGTACGGCCATATGAGCTCTGGTGCAGGTTCTGGGTTTATGTGAATAAGAAATCACGTATTCTTAATTCAAATAGCTCTAAATGTAATCTTTTGGCCTATGGGTATCATTAGCAAAATCTTTTGGTTAGAGTATATTGAAGGGTGCCCCTTGGATTATCGCTTAGTTGTTGTTTCTTTTATGGTAACCTGAGTAGTTCAATGCTATGGAAACCTTATTATGACGTAATTAGTTGCATGATTGCGGTGAATTTAACTGATGAGATTTGTTAAGGGTTGGATGTTGGTTAGAAAGTATGTTGCTTATTTTATGGTATACATGGTAAAATGGCTGAATGTGGGAAGATTAATTCGAAGTTTCTGTACAATTTGGAAAGAAAGGGAAAAAACATTAATTGACTAGTATGTAATGAAGATTTATTTAATAGCCATTATAAGTGTCTTGTTTGTAGGAAGGAAATACGTATGGTAGAACATCAGAAGATACCAGCACTACGAAGGATATTTATTCTTATTTTTGTGAATTTATGTGACAATGCCAGTATATAGATTCTAGTTCAGATAATTTTAGGAAGTTTTTGGATGCTGTTCACGAATTTTGTTTGACTGAAGACAAAATTTGTAAATAAGGCAAGTGTATATTTCCATTGTGTAGTGCTAAGATGAATTTCCTTTTTTATGTTATTTCATTATTTGGTTTAAAATGTAGTTTATTGAGATTATATATTTTGTTCCTTTGACTTTTTAAGTGAATATAAATTGATATATACATGGACAAAGTCAAGTTTATCTATAGGTTCTCCACGAAATGAGATCCAATCACTGCCCAGTTATCCCCACTTTAGGCACCACCAAGAGCATTGAGCACGACTTCATCAATACTACGGACTGGGAACTATTCTCTAACCTACTTGACATACTCCCTTTGGAAACTACTAGTCTCAAGACGCCCCAGGATACAGATCTCGCAATCAATCATCTGACTAATAAAATTCACACCGCGTATCACAATGCCACCAGAAAAATCCCTAAGCAGCAGATTGCGAACCGTCTTCCATGTCACATTAAGGAACGTATTAAGGACAGAAACAAACTCCGGAAGCGGTTTCACATCACTTGGAATCCCCATACAAAGAAGCAACTCAACAAATTAAATAGAGATATCAAGAAACTAGTTGCTAATCACTTTAAGTAACTTTGGGAGGATAAAATCACTAATTTCAGTGAGCCCAGCAATGCCTTCTGGTCCTTTATTAAATGACTGAAGCGCATGCCTGCGATCAATAAACTGATTTATACTATGAATAATATCGCCCTTGCCAATAAGGAAAAGGCAAGCTCCCTAGCAGAGCATTTTGAAAAGCAATTTTCCCAAACAGCACCCCGTGTGATTATGAGTTCACTTATGACATCAGGTACTGTGTCAATGACCGGATTAATGCTCCTGCTACTCATAATAATCTTGAACTTACTTCACTTCAAGAGATTTCTCAGTTCATATAAAATTGAGAAACCGAAAGGCGCCCGGCTTAGACAACATTACAAATGTTGCACTCAAGTGGCTCCCTCCTGGTATCATCACAAGACTCTCAGGGATCTTAAATGTATGTCTATACAACACCTACTTCCCCAGGCAGTGGGAAAATGCCAAGATGATTGTCATCCGAAAGCCGGGAAAAGATCAGACAAAGCCTGAAGGGTACAGGCCCATCAGTCTGCTGCCAAGCATGGGCAAAATTTTAGAGAAAATTATCTTGAGCAGAATCCAGCCCCACTTAGACAAGCTTCCCTTGGAGTAATTTGGTTTCTGAAAGGCCCTGTCTACTACTAAACACTTGTGCGCCTTAACGAATTCATTGATAGCACTCTACATAACAAACAGAATGTTGCCTTACTGGTGCTAGACGTGGTGAAGGCATACGACTACATCGGGCATGAGGGCCTTATCTTTAAGCTAATTCGGCTTCACTTTAGCTGAAGCTCATACTTCTAATTTACTCCTTCCTCAAGGGAAAGAATTTTTTCATCCAGATTGGCAACAACACTTCGGATAATAAGTACATAAACACCAGCGTCCTGCAAGTATCCATAATATTATCCGGCCCGTTTTATATCTGTTTATGCGTGTTATATCTGTTTATGTGTGTTTATATTCAACCTGCCCACTATGAATATGGACTATAATTACTACATAGGTTGCTACGCGGACGACACTGCTATTGCTGTCAAGTCCTTCTGCTCAAATCATGCTATTTCTAAACTTCAGAAACTTATGCTGCAACTGGAACATTGGTGCTCCAAGTGAAGAATTGCGATCAATGCACATAAGGCTAATCTCCTTGTCATAAGGAAGAAGCACTCCCAGACACCCATTACTGCACAACTCAAACTTTTTGATACATTGATGTCCATCGTTAATAAGGCCACTTATCTTGGAATCAAGTACACTTCATATTTCAAATGGAAGGAGCATATAAGTTACGTTAGGAGAAAGGTGATCAGAGTGATACAAAGCATTACGACGTTACTGGCCTCAGATTCGAAACTTGATCTCAGGAGGAAATATCATATTTACATCGCCATCATTAGCTCCCTTTTTGCCTATGCGTCACCCGCCTGGGCTTCGGCCTGCACTAAGGACCCGTGTAAACTTCAAATTACTCAAAAACAACATGAAAATTACTCAAAAAAATTGTGACAGATTACTCATGCCCATTATTAAATCTCAAATGACACGCTGCACAAGGATCTCCAAATTCAGACTGTTGACAAATTCCTACATGGAATGAATTCCAACTTTTTCAAGAAAGCACTGGACTGCACTCATCTAGGTCAGCGAATCATGCTCAACTGCACAGTACTAGAAATGAACTTGCATATTAGACCCCTCGTGGCCCATTTCACCTGTGACTCAAATTTCTCCACTCATGTTCATGTACACCTGACTTCTTGACTGATTTACTCACCTATCTTTTAATCAGACACTGTTTAGCTTAGGACCCTCCTATTCAATTTCTTTATTTGGTATTTAATTATGTAAGATGTTATTTTAATATGCCCTCATGCATTTTACTTATCATGATTATCTTTGTCTCCCTGCATAACACACTGGCAATCACAGTTCTCCCTTACTGCTCTATCTGTTGTCGGTTCATTCTCAGCTATTGCCTTCTTAGGATTGTAACTCCTGGTCACCCTCTTCCCTTCAATTTAGACCTCCACCTCTCTGTGTCAGGCACCTTTAAAGTCATGTTCCCACTGGCCTTCGGATCATTGAGCCGGAGATGTTGCACATTGCATGATATTTCAGCCGTATCTGTGCGGATGCAGATGACAAAGTCAAAGGAGTGCGCAATGCCTAGTTTATGTAATTCGGGGATTTTTTTTTCGGTGAAAACAGGTTGATGTGTACATGGATCCTAAGTTTGTGCAGTTCTTTAATTTGTTATTTTGGCTTTATGTAGTGATGATTGCAAAAATTCCCACTACACAAAGCCAAAATAAGTCAAAGAATTGCATAAACTCGGTGACCATGTACTGCCCAAAATCGCCAATTTTCACCAAGGGGCACCCATAAATATATTTTTACCTCTGTAATCATGACCAAGTGTAACGTCAGCATAAAAGGCTTTCATACTCTTTGTTATTCAATTACTAATATAAAAAAATTGTTTAGGCATTGCTGCATGAATCATTACTCGATCTTATATGTTGATAAATGTGCAGTATAATAGCAAAATATAATAAATAATGATTCACCAGGTTGGTGTCAGGGATATAAAATATTAGTAGTTGTAAAATCAATGATGTTTCTATGTAGAATGTTTAAGTTTGAAATGTGAGCATACATGCAGCTATGGAGCCAAATTATTGATCATACAAATTTATGCTAAAATGATTGTTTCTGCAATAATGAGGTATCTTATTTAGTGCTGAAGGGAAATTAAGAATCGATATTCTCCACATGTTTTATTATGGGAAAAAGACCTAATGCGCATGTGTAAAGCATTAAGAAAAATTCCTAAAAAAATTTTGGTTTTTGTCTTAAAGGCTTGGATTTTAGATCATTCCGGATATTGGAGGTCCGGATCTCTGACTTTGTACTATATTTTAAAATATACAGTGGCTCACAAAAGTGTTCGTATGCTTACAAGTTTCAGTGAAATATTGCTTTATTCATTAATATAAATTCATATTTTAGAATGGAAATATTTTAATAATATCTATAAATTTATCTTAACAAAACTACATTAATTACTTTATGAACATATTAAAACTTTTTTTTTTGAAAATCAATAAAAACGTAACAGAAAAATTACCTCGCAAAAGTCTTCATACGTTTTAAAGGAATCTGCATATATTAATATATATTGTAGTATTTCTGTCAATTAGTATATTGTAGTATATCGTGCAATATTTATGACTACTTTCAAACATCTGGGCATAAAGTTAACCTTTTTTTCCCCCTAATATCTGCATCAAAGTTCCTCCATTTTTTCATTATAAGTCCAAAGGGGCTTTGTCCCTGAAGGACTATTGTTTTCATTTTGCAATTTTGCATCGAATCTCTAAAAGCATTGTATCTATTTTCAAACTGTTGCCACAAAACATTGCAACTCTGTATTATATTTAAAGAAATTAAATAATGAAGAATCTGCATAAATGTATGTACATTTCTCCAAATGTGATAAAACAATGCTACCTAGAGCCATCCAATTTTGAATAACGTACGTTTCCACCTGAATATGCACATCTGGAAGCCCAAATTTGGAATTTGTTTTATTATCTATTTCATATTTTGTAAAACTTTACCAAATTTTTAATGAACAAACTCAAACGATTTAAAAGCAAGCAATGGAAACACTCTACAGGGGGAAAAAACCTTTTTATCTCCAGTGTGCGGAACTGTGTATCGGAAATTCTAAAGATAGACTCATTTTAAAATTATTTTGCAATATTGCTGTTGAACTGAATTTTATGGTTTAAGTGCAAAGAACATGATATTTAATAAATAAAAGTAACACACAAAATGTTAAAATAATGCCCCTTTGGATGTAATTTAAAATCTGAAACTTATCAGATTTTTCTTTTTAAAATTTTGATTAAAAAAATTGTTTTTAAATTTTTTTATTAATGTTTTTAGTTTGGTTTTTGTTTTAATGTTGTGTCTTTATACTCTGACCTGTAATTTGCTCGAAATGTATTCTGTTGGGTTTAAATCTGGTTACTGGGGTGGTGTTTTCAGAACGTGTGGACAACTATAGACACCGAAAATGTGAACATTGAGGGCCGTGTGCTTAGGATCATTACCCTGATAAAAAGTAAAGTTGTTTCTGGTATCCAAATTTTGGGCAGATAATTTTAAATTATCTTTTAAAATATTTAAATAAAGAGTATGGTTCATTGTACCATCAATAAATACTAAATTATTTAATCCTGATGCTGACATGCACTCTTATATTAGAACATCTGCACTGCCATGCTTTACTATTCCGACCAAGGTCTTGGGATTAAACGCCTCATTTTTTTAACTCCATACAATTATATACCCATTGGAACCAAAAGTGTTAAATTTGCTTTCATCTGCAAATAAGACATAATTCCAATATGCTTCGGGTTTATTTGCCATTGGTTTAGAGAAGAAAAGCCTAAGCTTTCTATTTTTTGCACTTCTAAAAAATTTTCTTTGAGCAGAGCAACCATGCAATCCAGTGATATGACCACTCATCGAAGAGTTTTAAATGAAACTGAAGTAGAAAACTTTAATTAAATTCTGTAGAAATTTTTACAATGCTGAAATATGGATGTTTAATAGATTTTCTAACTATGAATCTCTGATCACGTTGAGCTATATCAAATCCTCTTTACCAGACAACCACTTCTGGTAAAAAAATATTCAGGATCCCCCATGGCGAAAATTGGCGGTTGGCTAGCGAGGCACAATTTCAAGATGGCTGCTACACCGAACCAAAATAACGAGTTAAAGAATTGCACAAACTCAGTGTCCATGTACACATCGATCTGTTTTCACTTAAAATAAAATCAGAGAATTGCACAAACTCGACATTGCACACTGCGTTGACTTTGCTCGTGTACACATCTATCTATTTTTACTTTAAAAAAATCAGGAGAATGATGACACTATATAAGGTTAAAACAAAGTTACTTATCACCAAAATTGAAAAAAAAATTATAGCCTGTTGAAGCTCAGTAAACTGCATTTTAAGTCACACAATGAAAAGTAACATAAAAAGGAAATACATGTTATCTCATATATGCACTACGAAAAGGACATATGGACTTACCTTATTTAAAAATTTCTGTGTCTTCAGTCTGTGATACACAAAATTCCTTTACAGCATCCAAAAACTTTCTAAAGTTATCTGAATTAGAATATGCATACTGCCATCACCACATAAACTCACAAAAATAAGAGTAAAAAATAACCTCCATAGTGCCGGACTGTTAATGGTATTCCTTCCAAAAATCTCATTTTATTACATTCTACATAGTAGTTGATATAAGCTCCGGTTTCCAGATCTTTAAATATCATTGCGGGATTTACCGAGAAGTGATTAAAACCATTATCATAAAGGCAATCATACGACTTCCAGCAGTTGGATATGATCGTTGTTCAGGTAAAATATTCCATTGAATTACATACAACAAAATTTCTTTTCTTCTGTTCTCAACCACTTCAAAAAAAAAAGAAAAAAAAATCACCTTCAGCTGTATCATACTATACCATCAAAATAGCCAGTTTATGATGCAAAGCGCAAAATATGCAATGTACTTCATAACTGACATCCAATGCAGAGATAAGCCCTTACAAATATTTTCCCATTACAATAGAAGAGAAACACGCCAATGTGACAATCAAATTTGCCGAAACAACCTTGTATTTGGCGTACATTTACAAAAACACTCAATCGATTTCGAGGCCAGCTACAGGTCCCTCCTCATCAGGAGAACAAAATATCTAGAAAGGGAAAGAAAGCTGAGTAATGGCTTTATATACTCTCGGGTAGAACTACACGCGAGGAGGCAACGCCATCTATCGGCAAAAATAATCATCAAGAATTATGTTAATAGTATTTTAAAAGCGCTAGGAAGGACTGGATTAGACTTAAAATCGTTCACTAAACTTGCTAAATCTTTGTTAATATGATAAGCCTCAAGAAAATCCAATTCACCAACAGAAGAAGTTTTTTGGATAATTTTTGCAGATCCAAAGTCAAAATTATGATTAAATTTCCAACTATGATATGCTATTGAAGACTTGTTAATTTCGTCCTTTCGGACATAAGATTCATGTTCCTTGATACGAAACTTTAACGCTCTTTTTGTTTGCCAATATATCTGATTCATGTTCCTTGATACGAAACTTTAACGCTCTTTTTGTTTGGCCAATATATCTCAAGCCACACTGACACGATATACTATAAATTCCCCAAGAATTAAAGTCAGAAACAGAATCTTTAAGAGTCGAACCGTGAATTTTATTGATAGGGAAGAAACTGACCTGAAAATTGAATTTGTGGAGAATCCGTGCAACCTTATAACTAACAGAAGGATAAAATGGAAGCACGACAAAGTCATTAATATTATTTCTAACAGTGGAATGTCTTCTATGATGGGACTCTGAAAACTTTTTAACAGCTTTATCAATGATCATGGGAGAAAATCCTCAGTCATTAGCAAATGCTTTTAAATAATTAAGTTCATTAGTAAGCAAGGATTCTGTGGAACAAATTTTGAGTGCGCGAAATACATAATAGTAAAAAGAAGCCATTTTTTGCTTAACAGGGTGGCATGACTTAGCATGGGGTGGTAAACAAACTGCAAAGGGTTTACGGTACACAGTAGTGCTAAAATCAATTTCATTGCGGATTATAAGAATATCAAGGAAAGGGAAGGAATTGTTGGATTCAATTTCAAGAGTGAATTGGATGGTTGGATCAGTAGAATTTATAATAGATAAAATCTCGGATAAATCGTCTTTATTACCATCAAAAAGTGCAAAAGTGTCATCTACATAACGAATCCAGAGACGAAAAGATAGTTTATCAAATAATTTTACCTCAAAATAGTGCATATAAATGTCAGCAAGTACAGGACTGAGAGGATTACCCATAGCTAATCCTTCAATTTGACGATAATATTCATTTTGGAATGAATTTCACGTAAGGTCTCTCTTTCCTTTTTGATAAGATTCAAACCCAAAGATTTGTTATTAAAATTAACGTTATGAGTAATTAGGTGGCGGACTGTATCCTTCTGCATTTCTGAAATTTGGGAGAATTTGAAAGCTTTTTCAATAGGGGCGATGATTTGAGGAACTGAAGGTTTAGATGTCTTTGAAAAGTTGAAGTTATATTTTAATACTTTTAACTGATCCTCCGAAAGATTCTTGTTGGAGATATTAATGATGGGGTGAGCGTTTACAGTGGGAAGATTAACTAGATGTTTACTAATCACTGTTTAGTAATGTTCCAGTCGAAGGAGCACTAAAATGTCTTGAAACTAAGCTTAGAGAATTCCATTTCACACATACTGAAATTGATGGTTTGGTTTCACTTACTAAAGTCTCTCTCAGTCAAACCCACTTTGTTTTCCAAAATGAATATTATTGTCAAATTGTAGGATTAGCTGTGTGTAATCCTCTCCGTCCTGTACTTGCTGACATTTATATGCACTATTTTGAGGTAAAATTATTTGATAAACTATCTTTTCGTCTCTGGATTCGTTATGTAGATGACACTTTTGAACTTTTTGATGGTAATAAAGATGATTTATCCGAGATTTTATCTATTATAAATTCTACTGATCCAGCCATCCAATTCACTCTTGAAATTGAATCCAACAATTCCCTCCCTTTCCTTGATATTCTTATAATCCGCAATGAAATTGATTTTAGCACTACTGTGTACCGTAAACCCTTTTCAGTTTGTTTACCACCCCATGCCAAGTCATGCCACCCTGTTAAGCAAAAAAGGCTTCTTTTTACTATTATGTATTTTTCGCGCTCAAAGTTTGTTCCACAGAATCCTTGCTTACTAATGAACTTAATTATTTAAAAGCATTTGCTACTGACCGAGGATTTTCTCCCGTGATCATTGATAAAGCTGTTAAAAAGTTTTCAGTCCCATCATAGAAGACATTCCACTGTTAGAAATAATATTAATGACTTTGTCGTGCTTCCATTTTATCCTTCTGTTAGTTATAAGGTTGCACAGATTCTCCACAAATTCAATTTTCAGGTCAGTTTCTCCCCTATCAATAAAATTCACGGTTCGACTCTAAAAGATTCTGTTTCTGACTTTAATTCTTGGGAAATTTATAGTATATCGTGTCAGTGTGGCTTGAGATATATTGGCCAAACAAAAAGAGCGTTAAAGTTTCGTATCAAGGAACATGAATCTTATGTCCGAAAGGACGAAATTAACAAGTCTTCAATAGCATATCATAGTTGGAAATTTAATCATAATTTTGACTTTGGATCTGCAAAAATTATCCAAAAAGCTTCTTCCGTTGGTGAATTGGATTTTCTTGAGGCTTTTCATATTAACAAAGATTTAGCAAGTTTAGTGAACGATTTTAAGTCTAATCCAGTCCTTCCTAGCGCTTTTAAAATTCTATTAACATAATTCTTGATTATTTTTGCCGATAGATGGCGTTGCCTCCTCGCGTGTGGTTCTACCCGAGAGTATATAAAGCCGTTACTCAACTTTCTTTCCCTTTCTAGATATTTTGTTCTCCTGATGAGGAGGGACCTGTAGCTGGCCTCGAAATTGATTGAGTGTTTTTGTAAATGTACACCAAATACAAGGTTGTTTCGGCAAATTTGATTTTCCCATTAGTCAAATTCACCACAATCAGGCAACCACTCACATCATAATAGGGTTTCCATAACATTCAACTACTCAGGTTACCATAAAAGTTGGTGATAATCCAAGGAGCACTCTAAAATATAGACTAACCCCTCTTCTTACTTTATTTTGGATCCGATTTTCTTGTTTAGAGCATTTTATCACATACTGCACTGTAGACTAGGATAAATTTACTTATTTAGCAGTATCCTGAATTGAATTTCCATCCTTATGATAAAAAATGAGGAATTTTCAAATGCAGTTCATTGCTTTCTTATGACTACAAGTCATTTTTAAACATTAAATAAAATATAAGAAGTAAGCAAGCAAAAAATAAAGCCAAGCAATTTTTTAAATGTCACCAAAATGCAAAAATAAAAAGAAGTGGTAGACGATATTTTTTTTTTATGAAATTTTACGAAAATGTTTCAGTGTATGGTCACTTTTATGGCATGTTTTATCTGTGCTTCCTTACATTTTCAATTTTAGAAACGGAAAATAAGTGAGTATTAAAAATTAAAAAGTTTGATTTTATTCAAAATCACCTGAAGATGATATGGAAAAATATTGGGCTTTATATTTGAATTCAATTCCAAATTACAACGCTTTTTCTGCAAATTCTTAAAGTGTGCAAATACTTTTGTGAGACACTGTATATTGATGTTCAGTTTATAATTTTAAATATTCAATGTATAATTCATTGTAATTAGGATTTTAATAAATAATGCCATTCCATGTAAAAATTGTTTGCAGATTTTCATTTATGTATTATGCAACATAAGAATTAGGTTTAAATCAAAAGCTACTAAAAATTTCCATTTAAAAATATCAATAATTAAAAATATAAATTTTAAAAATATAAATCATGTGATTATTTTTCTTTTCACTTCAAAAAATGAAAAATTTTCTTTTGAGCAAATATTTAATAATTTTGAAATGTTGTTTAGTAGCACTGGATATTATTCATTTCAGGAGCAGTGGCTTAAAATTCCAAATACTTCAAATATATTATATATCAACTTTACATATCATAGATTTTCATTGAAATTATTATCTTCATTTTCAGTATGGCATGCCTTGAAATATATTTATAATAGTTTGTTAGAATTACATGATTGTGGGATGATAAATGAAAATTGGAACATAAATCTGAATTTAGCCAGTGCATGCCTTATTTGTTTTGAACCAGAAGTCTGGATTTTGAGATTACTTTTATAACCAAGTTTTATCTGTATACTATCCCTTCTGTCACTGTTCCTATTTTATAAACAAAGAGACCAAGGGGAAGGTACAAGTAAAAGGAACAGTAGGCGCAAAAAAGACATTTTTTTCTCCCACCTGTTGTTTCTTTTACTTGTAAGTGGGATAATAATTACATCTGTAAGAGAGAAATACTGAAACTTTATTTCCTTGTCATCCCTCATGTGTGATCAAAGCAACCATGTGAACAGTGCAAATAAAAGAAATAGTTAAAAAAAAATAGTAGCAATTAATGACTTTCACTAGCAGGAATATTTTATCCTTTCTGATTATATACGCTCCAGTGAAAAGTCATGAAATCAATGCCAGCTTTGTGAATTGATAGAAAGCTTTTATTTGGCTATCTTTATGGCTCTTAGGTCCAGTAAAATGATGGTTAAAAAGTGTAAATGAATGTGTACTCAAATATGTTGGCAATTCTGAATTGAAACTGAAATTGAAATTGTGGATGCTGAAATCAGAAAGCACTGACTATATTAATGGATAATGCTCTCTGTCAATCGACCATCCATCTCTCTGGCTACTAGGGCATACTTAGCATTTTGTCACTCAGTGCTATCTCTTGGGTTTTATATTCTGCTGCCCAGTGTCTCCCTAAATTCTAAAATTTTCTCACCTTTAAATCTTGCTGTTCAGTTCCTCTCCTAAATCTAAAAATTTTGCCATATCCAAATTCATTTGCCTGGTGCAGTTGCACTGGCTTTTGGGGCAGCCCTGTTTGCAACATGGTGTTGCCAAAAAAGCAGTGTTCCATCTTTATTTTAACTCCTTAATCACTTCTTCTGTGACACTGCATAAGAAAGATGGTGCCCATCCTGCCATATTATTGTTGAAGGTGGGCTGCTTTTTTGTGAGGCTACCTTGTATGTGATATTCTTCTAATAATTATACAAAGTTTGAGATCCAAACTTGTCTAGACTTTGGCGATCAATTTCACATTTGGGATTTTTCCAAATATTAGATCATCAGTTTAAATCAAGTAAGATGACATGTAAAAATTATAATATTAAAAATATGAAGTAATGTTTATGAAATAAGGAAGCATTTAATGATCTTAAGGGAATCCAAAAACAACAAAAATAAATAAATAAAAAAAACTCAATATTTATTTATTTGCTTCTATTAACATTTCTTTAAATGTAAGTTGCTTTGTATTTTAGTGCTAATACTTTCTTTTTAATTCTGTAGATAGACATAATTTCTTGTTCAGCTACAAAGTTCCATTGTTCAGGTCCTGTAACCTGCCAGCTTGAGAATTCCCGCTAAACTGTTAATTAAAATGTTTTTGTTCTCCACAACCTCACTATAACTCACCCACAACCTCACTAGGGCATTGTCATTGCAATGAAAAACTTCAGACTTCTTCACAAATTGCATCAATTGGAAAATGTTGCTTTTTGTTTATGGTATGAAAAAATCTACAAATTTATGGTATTATTATAAAGCTTAACTATTGTCCGCTATACACAATTGGTGACATATCATGAGACTGACAACTAAAGACATGTTGTTCTGCTAGCTTTTGTCTCTCTTCTATCATACGTTGATGAAGTTAAGCTGAAATTATAATTATTTAGTTATTTATTATACTTATGTCCGTATTCCATGCATGCTTAAGGCTTATCTGAATAACTAAATTTAAATAATAAAAAAATAATAATGGACATAGGTAAACATTTGGTTGCCCAGTGCAGTCTCTGCATGTCCTAAATTCTGCCGCCAAGCTGCCTCCCTAAATCCTAAAAATTTTCCTTGCCCTAAATTCTACTTCCTGGTGTGGTGCAATATATCTGGTACCTGTTTTGGGCTTATCTGAATAACAAATCAGTTATTCTCAATTCAAACAAAACTAAATGTAATCTTGGGACTTTATGAATGTAACCACCTTGGTGCAAGTTGGTAATTTTTTTACGGGTGATAAGGTAAAATTTACTTAGTGGGTGCAAGTTGGTGGTTTTGGCACCTTTCCTTGGAAAAATTCCCAAACTATTGATATTTATCATAAGTCAGTAAACTTTATCAACATATGAAAAGAAAACATACTATGGCAATTTAAAATACAAATTTGAATTATTAAATAAGGATTACATGGTACATTAAAAAAATAAAATATTTATCTTCTTCAAATCTTTTTATAATTTTTTTGTGCTATTTTTCTTTTGAAGTACACAGCAATCTGTTTTTGCTTAAAAAAACTCAGAATTGCAGGGACTCAGCACTTCATGCAATCCTCAGCAAGAGTGGTTATTGAGGAAACACATTTTCTCATTTTTCCCTTTAGAAAATTTTCAGTGAAATTCAATATTGTTGCAGAAATTTTACCACATTTTCTTCTGTTTCTGGCAAATACTGTAAGCTGATATTTTAAAACTTAAGTCTAAGGTAAAAACAATACAACAAAAAAAAGAATACATATGAAAATGGCAACATTGCTTGACTGAAGGATTATTATGAGCATGGTTGCTAGAGTTTGGCACATTATGAAATTTTACGTTAATATGTAAGTACTCTAATCTTTCGGCCTATTAGTATGATTTACAAAATCTGTTTTTTTCCATATGAAAAGACATTTGCTAAATTTCTTTGTCAATACATTCAATACTTTGCTGCACGGTTAGCTGAAGTTTGTAAGTGTTGCCAGACGTGATGGCAGTATAAATCGTTATCATGCTCTTTGGTATTCAGTTACTAATATTTGAAATGAAAAATGTTTAGACATCACAGCATGATTCATTTCTCAAATTGCTATATGTTGATAGCTATGCAGTTATGAAAGCAATAAATAATAATTCACGAGGTTGGTGTCAGGAATATAAATTTTTCAGTAGGTGCAAAATAAATAATTTCAGCTTGAGATGCTAATTAAAGAGGAAAGTCAAATTATTAATCACACTGATAGATATATGCTAATGAATGATTGTTTCTTCAGTATGGGATATATTAATCTTATTTAGTGCCGAAGTGAAATTAAGAACTGGGACTTTTCAGTTGTTTTATTTTGAAAAAATATCAAATGTTCATGTATAAAAAGCATACAAAAAATTTCTTAAAAAAAATAAGTTGCTGGGAGCGTAGAGGTCAGGATTATAGATAGTTCTAAAGTTTGGGATTTCGGGCTTTGTAATGTATCTCTTTTCTGTCTTCAGAGTGATTGTTAAAACATATGACACATTATTTCTTTATTTGTTATTTAATGATTGAAAATTATTTAACACTACACTTTCGAATTCTACACATCATTTTAATTACATTTCTTTACTGCATTATCACAATCAGAAACAGTCTAAGGGTCACATAAGTCAACTTAACCAAGTGATTATAATTTTAACTAAAAAACTACAAATAAAAGTTTGATTTTTAGTCTATTCATGTAGTATAAAAAATATTCATTTACATTTGCTTATTTAATATTGTAAAGCACATGAGGGCTATCTACTTAAGGTGAGGAATTCATCATAAAGCGCTGAAAACACTAATGCAGCCAGGCTGTTCGCTAGGATTCAAACTTGGATTAAAGTATTTAGTGGTTTTAACACTTATAGTACCAGTTTATGAAGGATGTATAAAATAAACTGAAGTGTTTCTTTTATATCATCAAGATGACAATTTTTAGTTTTCCCTTTAAATGAAAAATATGTGACCTGTTTTCAGGCTGTAGGTAATTCAGTGACAAAATCTATATATGAAAAAGTCATTTTTTTCAAACTCATTCTGGAATTCAGACCCATAAAATTTCAGCAGATTTGTGTACTCTATTACAACTGGAATGGGATGTATATGGAAAAATTCACAGAATAGCATTTTTGCTAGGCATTAAAACAAATGAATTAAGAAATGACACAGGATACACTCTATAAAGATAAGAAAGTCCAATTAAAAGCAATAAAATTTCAGTGTTTCCAGCATTTGAATATAATACTAAAATGACAAATATGTGCAATAAAATCTATCTCAGTGATCACTTACATGTTAGAACATGTTCATAACTACTTATAATAGACCACTATATCCTTATAATTATAAGTAGTACTTACAATACCCTACTATATCCTTATAATTATAAGTAGTACTTACAATACCTTACTAAATCCTTATAATTATAAGTGGTACTTACAATAGCTTTCTATACCCTTACATTGCATTTCACCAGCATTTTTAAGAATAAGGTAACAGGCATTACCAGTAGCCATGTTTTCTAAAGCAACTACCTTCATTGAAGACCAAACATCATCTGCAGTTATAATCATAAAGTGGTTTCAGTGTATTTGATTAAATAAAAATTTTTCTGGGATCGTAATTTATTTCTGATTTATTTTGTTTTTTCAGATGTATGATGATCAAGCTAAAACATTTGTCTATTGCATTGGGGTAAAATCGCCAGTACCTCAAATGATGTTACCAAAGGATAATAGGAAAAAGTGTACGTTTTCATGTTTCTGATTTCACAATTATCTCTAATTGTTAGGTTTTATATAAAATGATCAAGTTGATTTTAGGAAAAGCTGTATTTGCCTCCTAAAGCTGTTAAAAAACTTTTCACTGTTAAATTTTGTAACTTTGTAGCAGTTCATGAATATTCTGAAATTTTGTGTTCTTTAAATGGATAATTTATATATATATATATTTATCAATTTATCATGAATAGTGATCAAATTTTAAAATTCTTTCAGTGCCTCTTTAAAAGTACTTACATTCACATCAATCAACTTCCGTACTGCTGAAAATTTATGCTTTTCCAGAATTTTGAAAAACAAAGATCTTATCTCATATTCTACATCAGGTGCTGCGAATATGTGACGGATATTAGAAATATAATCATTTCTCTCCATATACTAAAAATTAACTTGCTCAAAAATACAGTAGAGCCCCAAATAAATATCTAGATTAACTACCCTATCTGTATATTAAATAACTCGTAATTTTGATTAAACACAAGGATGTATTTGCTATAGTTCCAGTATAAGCATTTCTTTGTTTGGGAGTAAAGCATAGAGTGTTTTATTTCTATAAAAATTATCTACTCTAAAAATAAAATATTCTTTTTCATAAAACAAAGTTAAAAATTCTTTTTTCCTATAAAATTAAGTAGCGAAGTTAGTTTTTATTTGTCCAAGAACATAATAACTTTTCCATTAATATTCATAGGTTGTATAGTTACTAAATACAGTGGAACCTCACGAGCATAATTCATTACCGAATCTTATTTGTAATGCAAAACATTCATTATGCAAAACAATTTTTTCCATAGGAATCAATGTAAAATAGGAAAATGTATTCTATTCTGAAAACATTTGTTTTTGCTTACACTTTAAAATTTGGCAAAAGTGCAACACAGCATTATCATTAAGTAAATTTATAGCACGTATAGCTACTGCTTTGTTAAGGTAATACTTCTCAACATCTGATGCAGCAGTTTCCTATGGTGTCAGCACTTGCCTTATTTCACTAGAAGGTTGTTGCTTTTCTGAAACTGTTATCTCCTCCACAATTTCTTACTGTGATACCGAATGCAGTTCCATAAACTCTTTGATAATCAGCTCCTGGCTATGCTCTTCCTTTACCTCAGTGATTGGCAAAATCATTAGTCAAAAGAGCTGAAGGTCAGCTGTACAACAACTAAGATTTCTTTTGAGAGCCAAATTTCTTTTCAAAAACCATGTTTTAGGACATGGATTAAAGACTAAGTTCTAACATTAGATAAACCAGATGTCATAATAATAATAATCTTATTTATTGATAAAACATAGTTTTACATTAAAATAGAAATATGAAAAATATGCATTTAATGTAATTAATGGCCTTGCATTTCGTTGGAAAGTTTGGATAAATTAGGTTTGTATGTCATTGTTTTTAATTTCAAGCAGGATTCCAGATTCTCATCAGTAAGATGATTTCTCAATTTACTTTTGGTAAAATTCATGCTTAAGAAAGATTCTTCATATGAATATGTAGAGCCAAAGAGTGAAAGAACAACAAATGCTAGTTTAATCTGTTATATGTGTTAGAAATACTATTCCAGGTTTGAAAATTATCATGTCTTCCTTCTCCAGTCTTTAAAAGCAGATCACTTTTCCTGTGAACTAAGATTTGAATTTTTCATATCAGCATTAAGGTGTCTGAATTTAGAGCTCCATAATTCTTTGTTTTTTAACTCTAATAACTGCATTTCAAAAGTGCCAATGTCAGGATTGAAAGGAGAGAAATTTAATTCTGTTGCATCAACAATGAGAGGTTTTTTTTTTAACAAAACTAACTTTGCTATGCTATTTCTGAATTCCTGAAACCTCCATAGAAAAGCTCTTTCATATTTAAAATTATTATTTTGAAATAGTGAATGTCAATTACCAAATTATGTCATTCTTGGCCATGTTTCACCGGGCTTGCAAAATGAATTAATATATGTCTTTCAAAATTTCGAACCAGAAGGGATAATTTGTTTTCAAATGAAATGACTTCTTCCAGCTTCAGAAAAATTGTGTTTCCTTTCCTCTATAGTTCATGATTAAGGTTATTTAGATGATGTGCAATGTTTACCACAAAATAAAATTTTTTGATCCACTAATCTCCATTAGTTTAGGTTGTCAACAGCCTCCCCTGGGAGAAATGCTTTAATTTATAAGGAAACAAGACATGTTTTCTTTCGAAAGCCAGTGTATCTTATTATGCAGCAAAAAATCTGCATATTCAATCTCCATTTCAACTAAAAATTCTTTAAACTGGCAATGATAAAAGCTTTAACTACAATGTGTTGACAGTCTTGATTACCAATTACATAACACTGCAAATATCTTCAGGAAATATCTGAACACAAAGCACTTCTTGATGAATGATGCAATGATAATCAAGTATCTCGGGATTAATTTTTTCCTTCAAAATAGAAAGAAAACCTTTTCTTACTCTGGCCCTACTTTTTGCCCTATCTATTGAAGTTAAAACAATTTTATCAGATGGAATATGATATTCCTCCATGCATTCAAAGACAGCATTTGCAATATCCTTGCCACATATTTAAACTTTCAGTGATAATAATTCTAAAATTTCCTCTTTAAAACCTGTAACAGAAATAAATTTTTAAAAAAAAAGTGAAACTTGCATTGTGTTACTAAGGTCACAAGCTTTGTCAACAGCTACAGCTATTGATAAAGTTCAAATAAATAAGTTCTTTGATTTGTTAATTGGATATATTATAAATCAAAATGTCTCATTGATTACAGGCATTTGCTCAGCGATAGTAACATGATAGATGCTGACTTGCCTCACTGCAGTCCCCTCTTAGCCCTATTCAGGTGCTTCAGTGTGCTATTCATTGTAAAAATGCTTTATTAGAGTATTATATTGTGAATACACTTTGTTGTTTCTAAACAATCTAACACACACCATAGAAAATTACTGTAAAACTTACATTTTACTCTGGGATGATCATACATTTTTATCAATTTTTTTTCCTATATTCTTAAACATTTTAACAAAAAAACCTTTTCCTATCCCATTTTATATCTCCTTTCCTATGTTCTTATTTAATTTTTAGTCCAAAGGGATTTAGTCCCGAAGGACTATTACTTTCGTTTTGCGATTTTGCATCGGAAACACAAAAACGGCATATCACTTTTCAAATTGTTGCCACTAAATGTTATCGCTCTGCATTAAATTTTAAAAAAATGAAAAATCTGCATAAATGTATGCATGTTTCTCGCATTGTGATAAAATCTAGAGCCATCGAATTTTGAATGACGTAATCCTACTGCGAATATGGGCATCTGGAAGCCCTAATTTTGAATTTGAAATTTGCTTTATTATCGATTTTATGTTTTGTAACATTTCAACGAATTTCTGATTAACAAACTAAATGATTTCAAAGCGAGCAATGGCAACACTGTA
>KK122591.1:748759-759197 GCA_000611955.2 Stegodyphus mimosarum | reverse complement strand
TATTTTTTTTTTTTTTTTTTTCAGAAATAGACA
The DNA here is from genome assembly GCA_000611955.2 of Stegodyphus mimosarum. Taxonomy (NCBI): domain Eukaryota; kingdom Metazoa; phylum Arthropoda; class Arachnida; order Araneae; family Eresidae; genus Stegodyphus; species Stegodyphus mimosarum. The sequence goes on along the minus strand of KK122591.1, from coordinate 759,164 downwards.
ATTCTGTGTTTTGAAGCTATGCAGGCATGACAACATAAAGTTCTTGTGCAAATTGCTTGTTCTTAACTGCAAAATCATTGAAACTCCATGAGTTTTTATAGTTCTAATTTTTTTGCCAGCGCAGTTCCAAAATAAAATGTGTTTCGTTAGTATATGCAAAACATCTTTTAATATTTGTAAAGAGATGTGAAAAATTATACTGTCAATTATGAAATGTGTCTGATATATATATTTTTTAACTCCCATTTCTTTATTTTTTTAACCTTAGAATAAGCCTGTTTTCTTATTAAAAATATAGATTAAATTATATTTGAGCTTGTGGTTTGGAATAATTTGAACTTTTCTTTTTAAACAGTAGATATACGTCATCCTATTTTAGTTCTCCAAATATGTTTCCCAGTTGGTGCAAGTATTTTAATTGATATTGGGTAAGAATTAATATTCTAAATTATGTTAGAATAATTAATTATTTAAGCTTAGTATTAAATATTAGGTGGCACAAAAATTACATATAATTAATTTAATGGGCCATACAAGGAAGTTGTAGTGTCCACATCAGATTTCTTGCAAAGGGTACATATTAATATATTATACCAGAAGATTATTTTGCAGATTTATCAGTAATATATCTCAATATTATTCATATGCAAAATGCTGCTGAAAAATTAATCAGTTAAAGGTAAAAAAATAAGAAATTTAAAGCCTAATTCACAAAAACATAAAGAAATAGCATCAAAACCAGTAAAATCCCAAAATTTCCCAATAAAAAACATCAAATTGTTTTCAAACCAGAAGAATTTCTGATAACAGTGTCAAAATACAAAAGCAGGAAGAGGAATTCAATAAAAATCTTATTTAACATTATCATTAATCTTATTTAACATTTTCATCCTCATTATCAAGAGGAGGTAGATCAGATTCAGTTGAATCCCTCCCCTCCCCTCCACCAGTAAACTATTGCGTTTTTGTTCAAATTAGTTGATGAACTATCTTAAATAATTTAATTATAATAGTTCATATGAAAATTCTGAATGGTAGATAGAAAGTAGAAGAAAAACAGACACATATGTAGAATTAAATTTCAAATATAAATTCAATATCTTTTTGGATATGGAATTTATTTCATATGAAATTGCTTTTTTATATTTTTATTTCATATGTTTGGAAATCTTTGCACTGGGGAGGTGTTCAGAATTTTTGGATGAACTATTATAATTAAATTATTTTATATAGTTCATCAGCTAAGTTTGAAATGCAACGGTTTTCCTCACATAGGGATTCAATTGAATCTGATCTACATCCTCTTGATAACATTGAATCAGGTTTTGATTGAATTCCTCTTCCTATTTCTGTATTTTTGCATTTTTTTTCTATTGTTTCCGGAAATTTTTCTAGCTTGAAAACAATTTGCTGATGTTTTTTATTGGGAAATTTTGGGATTTTACTAGTTTTGAATTTTATTTCTTCATGCCTTTGTGATTTTTTTTGTGTGTGTGTATATATATATATATATGTGTGTGTGTACACACACATACATGTGTAATTAATTGATAGGTTTAACTGGAATTTTTTAATCTTTCATAAACGTATGTTTTTTTTTTCACATAAATATTTAATAGTTTTTCTAATATCATAAAATTATTGATTTTTTTCTCATCTGTTTTTAGAATTTTGTTAGTTTAAATCATAAGTTATGCATAAGTGAAGTGGTTAATGTAGAATTCACTGAACATTTTAGCCTGATATAAATGCTAAGGTTGCACTAAAAGGCAGAGTATTAAGTCAGATGAAACTTGCATAACTGTGGTAGGGTGCTCTCGGTGTAAAGACACCGTCATTTATAATGTTTCTGCTAAACAACAGCCATCTTTCCTTTTTCGTTTTTTAAGCGGCCACATGAACTTTCTTTTTGCTAAGTTCTGTGTTCATTCTTACATGTGTCTCAATGCTTTGTGACTCACTTATTGCTTACTTGTTGCACTGTTTATTTTACCATTTATGCATGTTGAGTTTTTAAATTATTATTTTTATTGTGGCTCTTGTTCAGAGAAAAGGTTATGGATAGAACTGCTTTTAAGCTTTCGGCAGGGAAGAAAGTGATAGAGATTAAAAAGTTGAACTGCAGCTAGGAATTTCAAGTTGACAAGAGATGCATTCAGCGATGAAAATCCAAACAAGAAGAATTAGAGAAAATGTTTGTAAAAATAAGAGAACTGGCATCAAAGCTTGGTATGTTTTGGAAGACAATTTAGAGGTTTTTTTTTTTTTTAATAGTGAGCACTATTTTGTCTTTTTTTGACACTGGCCACTTTTAAGGTCGAAAGTTGTGACCATTTTATTGTGGAGGCACTTAGGCGGCCACCTTTACCTCGTATGAAGGGATGGACAGTTACAATCATGCCTTCTCCGGGATTCAAATTCAGGCCCTTCGGTATCATAGTTTCCTCCCCTAACCACTATACCATTTGGGCAGCTAGTTTAGAGAAGTGGACAATAGAGCAGCGGGAAAAGGAATTATCAGTGTCAACAGTTAGAATTTGCTTTCGAGCAAAAGTCATCACTCAACAAATGAGCATTAAATACTTTGCTGAAGACCTAATTGATGTTTCAGGTTCAAGCAAAAGACATTGTGCATCAGGACCAAAATAACAGTTGGTTAGAAGCTTCCTATGGACTAGCTTGGGGGGGGGAGTTTTTTTTTTTTTGAATGCACATCTAGGAAAATTAAAGAACAAAATTTGAATAGAAAGCAAATATTTAATATGGATGTTACTGTTAAATACTTGTTACTTTTGATTGTTCTCTGAGCAGAACTGTTCATTCAATGGGTTTAAAAACAATTTCTGTATTAACAATCAGGATGAAATGACTTCTTTTACTTGTTGTGTTGGGATATATCACCGATGAAGAAAAATTAACCCTTTCTGATAATTTAAAAAAAAAAAAGAAAATGTCCTTAAAGAGCTCATTATTCGTGCCAATGAAAAAGGATGGATGTATAAAGAAGTAACATTATTTTGGCTGAGAGAAATCTATCAAAAAAGGAAAATTGTTTTTTCTCGGGGACTCAAAAGTTATGATTTCAATGCAATCCTATTAAAATGGATATGGTAAAATCTGAAGCAATAAAACTTAACAATGTCTCAGCGATACCAAGTAGGCTTACAAAAATTTTAATGCATGAACTATGAAAGCAGTGGGAGGAATGGATGTGAAGCAGACTTCATTCCTTCCCAAATTCCTGACGGATGAGAAAAGCTTTGTATGAGGAGATTGCCTTGTGGATGGATAAATCATGGCAATCAGTCCGAGCTGATACAATCTTATCAGCTTTCATTAAATCAGAAATCATTGAAGAAGGATATAAAAGGAAGATAGTGACGTTGAAAGGAATGATTTAGAACAGGGTGATGAAAATAACCTTGATGGTCATATGTTTATTTAATTCTAACATTGAATCAGATTTTGAATATTTAGTATAAATAAATACAGTTTATTTTAATTAAGAAGTTTTGTTTGATTATCTAATTTACATATATTTCTTTTTATAATATTGTAAGTTACTGTAATAAAAAAAGTTTACCGAACCCATAAAAATAAAGTACTAGAAATCGGCAGATTTCATCTTTGGCAGATTAAAAGTAAGATGTTTGTTTATTTTTTATTTATTTATATGTTACTGTTTATAGTTATTTTGTAGATGTTATAAAATGTTATCAGTGATTATTACATCAATATGGAACAGAATTACCGAATAAATGAAAACTATAGGCCATATTCCGAAATTCATTGCTGCAGCATGTACAGTGGTGTGGCTTATCTTATAAACTTTCTCTTCTTTTTTTGGCTCAATTATTATGTATGTTGCATATATGCTAGGGTGTCTTATCTACCTGAAATTATGGTACTTGAATAATTTCATTTCATTTGTTTAAAATTTTGGTAAAATCTTTGCTTTTGTTTTTTATTAAAATCATCAAAATTTTCAGAAAAATATTAAAATGATAATACAAAAAATTGTTGTCCATATTGCAGTGTAGTTTCTAAATATCAAAATAAGTTGTGGAATTATTCAGCAGCTCTCATTTGTAAAGCAAACTTAATTTTTATGCATATTAATTCAGACAACAAATAAGCCATTTAATTTTGAATATAGTAGTCATATAGTAGATCAGAAAGTCCTTGCTATTTCTGATATTTAAGTGTACAGTAAGATTTAGAGACTAGTGGCACCATTATTATTACCTGTTGTTTACTGAGCAAAGGATCCAAATGATAGTATCTCATCAACATCAGCAATACTGCAACTAGCTATCTAATATCAGATGCCAATGTTCTGTAACATGTTTTTTCATATAATTAAGAACCACATTTATATAAGATTAAATCTGAAGTTGTTTCTTCTGATTCGTCTATTTTCTACGTTTTCACTTAATGAATCTTTTTCCCCATTAACTCGTATATTTACAAGCTCTATTACACTATCTTGTGCTCTCTTTTCGTTTTCTAAAACTGAAATTTTTTTGCTAGTTTCTGGAGATTTGTTTGCCTTATTTCCCATTTCATTTCATTATTTACTTAAAATTAAACTATCATCTTTTATTTCCTTTGAACATTTATTGAATCTGATTTCCTGTCCTGGCGTTTCCTTCAACAAATCCATCTTATACACTTTGTCTTCTCTTTGCACTTTGTCTGAGAACATGGATGCAATTTCATTGAGTGAAAACACTATGCAAACAAAAATTACATGGACTAGAATTTCACGATAGATAAATATATTTATATAGTTACATAAGTAATCATATATAGTTATTCTTGTCGAAATCTAGTTTACATATTGCAAAAATATTTCTTCATAGATATAGCATATACTCTAACTCATTTACAGAATCTCTCTATGGAAAGACTTCTATTCTATATATGTGGTCAATCTAACCTGAGAATACTGGATGTACTAGAAAGCATATCCTCTGCCAAAAAAATAATGCAATGAAATATAAAAATTGTTGAAAGAAAAAAACTGAATAAAAAAAGAAACTTAAGGGGGAAAATGTGATGTCTAAATTTTTATTTAAAACTGTTTGTTTAAAATTTTAACCTCTTAATCTTTTGGTGACAATAGGCAGTATTTAATAAAAGGAAACAGATGTCCCGTAAATTCAGTTTTTCTCCCAATTAACTGAGATTCCTGCATGTGATTTTCAAACACCTCCTAGCTAGGGAGCCCCATCGTGGCCAGTTACATTATATTAACTGACATTTTAACTGATGTCTCTCAGGATCACACTTTCGGCTCTTGAGTGTTTGTAGAAGAACTGCATTTTTTTATCTAACCTGAAAATAAGTGAAGCCCACATGTTATCATGTGCATATGTCATCTTACTAGATTTAAACTGATGATCTAAAATCCAGAACCACCGAAATCTCAACAATTTCCGATCTTGGATTTTATGTATATTTATAATCTTAAACCATGCATTTGCACCCATAACCTTAAAAAATCTTAAAAACATTTATTTACATTAGAAACTTCATAAGCAAAATTCTTTAGATACTGCTTTTATAATTAAGTAATACATGCTAAAACTTTTTCTCCCTCTCCTTTTAATTTTTTTTGTATGCACTTTAATTTTTTTAAAATTAAGATAATACTGAGAAGTGCAGTTGTTAATGGTTAAACATTGACATAATTTTTTTTAAATCCTCATTTATTTAAATTTGCATTTTTCTTACAGTGATTTCTTAGAATTATTTTTTAATTCCTGGACATACGCTTTTTTTTTTTCGGCCACCTGAATTTCAGTGCCTAATAGTGACAAGATTAAATAAATACACATTTCTTGTGCAATTCATTTAATTCATAGACCAATGGAAGAAAAGGCATTTAAATACATCGATATTTATTCTTTACATATATAGAATGTTTTTCTAAATACGTTTTCCACAGATTTCTTTTTTGAAATCTGGAACAATCTTGAAAGCACATTGAGTATCAATTTTCAGTTCTTTCAAGATTTTTTACGCAAGATTTGAAGCGAATGCAATTTTTTTTTTACTTATAATGAAAGAGCTTACCTTGAAGATAATTAAAGCAACTTCTGCATTTTCATGCAGTCCCTTCAAACTAAATTTCCAACTGGTTAAAAATTCATTATACTTTAGTCAGCTAAATACAAAGCTCTTTACGTTTAAGAGCAAAATTGCAAAGTTATTATATTACAACTCACTCAGTCGATCATGGTACTGACTTAATGTACAGAATTCCTTGATTTTGTAGACACTTCTTTCCTTTAACCATTTCTAGGAAAATGAAACCTATATTTAAGATCAATTATATCCTAAGACTGGAACGCAAACCTTGTCACCCAGATGTTTTTCCAGAGCAGTGGAAACATTTCGCCCCTTTTAATAATGGCTTCTGCATCAGAAATGAGATAGTACACCTAAAAGCATTTTTATATCCCTATTCATGCTAATGGCAGTAATCCCAATTCTCTCCTATTTTCTTTGTCACAGTAATAAATAATCATCTTATATAAGATGATCCTTGCATAAGCCAAGCGTGCAATTATTTTTCTTCAAAAATTTACCCAAAATTCAAAACATTTATATAACTCAAAAGGAAAAAAAATTCTGTAGCATTCAAAGTGTTGTCATGAAGGTGAAAATGTCAAGCAGGAAAATGCATAGAATATTTTCCAATCAAATTGCTGTAACGTAAAATCCTAGAAGCCAAAGTTGATAGTTTTAATTCCTGTAATCCTATCTGAAGTATACCATATTTATTCCATCTACCACATTTGTTCCATTTGTTGTCTCAGATATGATCTATGGCATCTGTGTTAATCTTATTTTCATGCCATTTTATTTTTTGTCTGAAAGATGAGCATTAAGAGAAATTCTTATACTGCATATTTCAAATTAGAGATGATCACATTTGTAAAAATTCTCTGTTTGAATTTGAAAAACAAATTTGAGAATGGAGAAAGCCAGGCACAAATTTCGCCAGCATCAGATCTTTTCTTTTGGTGATAATGCAACAAACCAGCATTATAAACAATTTCAAAAATAAGTCATTTTCATAAAACAAATAATTTGTTACATTTAAAATTATTTTCCCATAAACTTAACAAATAAAAAAGTGCAATATTTGGTGATTTATTGCTTGTGCCCAGTTAATGAAAAAATACCTGCATTTTTTGCTTGATTATCAGATCTGTATATAAGCTGATCCCAGAAATTTAGCTTAGAAATAGTTCAAAAAGTTCTTGGCCTATACATGGAAGTATATGGTAATTTTCACTCATGCTTGTTATATAGTGGTTTTAGTCCATCATTTTCTTCCACAAAGTCACAATCTAATTTGTAATTATTTTGCAAGTTTGCAGTAGATGTACAAAACATTATCTAATGGGAAAACAGATTGCAGGGGTCTCCACAAATGTGGCGTTGCATGGTCCCTAAACTGTCCTCAAACATAATCCAGTGTAAAATGTGAAAACATGGATAAAATGTTCTTGATTAGTTCTTTTTATATTCCTGTAAAGAATGTTTTTAATTCACAAGTTATATGTATTTTTACTTTAGTCTTATTAGGTGATGTGTTTGACAGAGCCATGATGTAACAAATAGGTTATGTAGAATACTACGTGACTTAACAGCTGTTTTATGGAATTTTTAAACAGTTGTATAATAATACTACATCACATGCTTCATCCGGATTTAAGTTATGTATGTCAACATTTATTTTGCTTTGCTCTTTGAAATTATCCAAAAACAGAATCCAGAGTTATTACAGAGGATGTTCGCACATTTTTTGGACGATTTCCATTATATTTGCAGAAATACTTTACCTAAAATTTTTGTGTTTTATATGTTCCATTAACCCTTATTCTTTTCTATCTTTCTACACCATAATTTCCAAGACACTATTTCTGTGTAAGCTGTTTTTTAGTATTAAAAGAGGTACTTAACTCATTCCTCTTGAAAAACTTTCCGAAGTTCAAGGAGGGTTTGGACAATTCGCTTTATAAAAGTCCAAAAGTGCAAAAATCCTTGGATGATACATCAGAAGATTTAGCAGAGGTATGAGTGAAGGGTATGGTCTTCATACTTGTTTCTTGTTCCATTTTTTCCAGGAAATTAAGAATGGATTTTGATTTGTGGCTGCTTGCTTTGTCTTGATGCAGTTCTACTGATTGATCGCATTGTGGGTAAAGAGAGGTTGTTTCATATTTGAAAATTGGGTATAAAATATGTTCCTAATAGTATGTAGAGTTATAATAGAGAGTAACAGTTTTATGCACTTTCCTTTAATTTTTATGTGTTGTTATATCAAAAACCAACGATGAGCATAAATCCCTTTGAAAAATTTTCTCCAGATTCTTTGAACCATTTTTTAAGATTTTTTTCTTCTCTTTGATGATAGTAAATGGATCTCTTTTTATTGCAGTCATTTAAATGTACCCAAGATTCATCTAATGTGACAACATTTTTTTTTTTAATAATTGCTTCTCATATAGAATACTGCAGTGTGTTCTGCTTTTGGTGATATGTCACGGAGAAAGACAGTGCACATTATGCTTTTTCGCCTTTTTAAGATTCAAATCATCATTAATCACTTTCCACTTGTTTACCACCTTAGGCTAAGTCATGCCACCCTGTTAAGCAAAAAATGGCTTTTTTTTTACTGTTATGTATTTCACCCACTCAAAGTTTGTTCCTCACAATCTTTGCTTACCATCAACTTAATTATTTGAGAGCAGTTGCTATTGACTGAGGATTTTCTCCCGTGATCATTGATAAAGCCGTTAAAAAATTTTCAGATTCCCATCAAAGAAGGCATTCCACTGTTAGAAATAATATTAATGACCTTGTTGTGCTTCCATTTTATCCTTGTGTTAGTTATAAAGTTGCACGCATTCTCCACAAATTCAATTTTCAAGTCAGTTTCTCCCCTATCAATAAAATTCACGGTTTGACTCTAAAAGATTGCATTTCTGTCTTTAATTCTTGGGAAATTTATAGTATATCGTGTCAGTGTGGCTTGAGATATGTTGGCCAAACAAAAAGAGTGTTAAAGTTTCGTATCAAGGAACATGAATCTTATGTCCGAAAGGGCAAAATTAACAAGTCTTCAATAGCGTATCATAGTTGGAAATTTAATCATAATTTTGACTTTGGATCTGCAAAAATTATCCAAAAAGCTTCTTCCGATGGTGAATTGGATTTTCTTGAGGCTTTTCATATTCACAAAGATTTAGCATGTTTAGTGAATGATTTTAAGTCCAATCCAGTCCTTCCTAACGCTTTTAAAATTCTATTAACATAATCCTTGGTTATTATTTTTACCGATAGATGATGTTGCCTCCTCACGCATGGTATTACCCGAGGGTATAAAAAGTCGTTACTGAGGTTGCTTTCCCTTTCTAGATATTTCGTTCTCCTGATGAGGAGGGACCTGTAGCTGCCCTCGAAATCGATTGAGTGTTTTAATAAAAGTATGCTAAATACAAGGTTGATTCAGCGATTTTGATTAATCACGTTTTTTCATTTTGATTAGCCATTAAAATGCTCAGTGTCAACTGAGCATTTTAATGATTATTCAACTGTCCTTTTGACTTCAGAGATTTTCTTTTAACATTAAAGTTCTTACCTTTGCCATATTCGAAACATTCTGGTTTTTCTGTAGATATATATTTTGAATAATTTTTCTTCTTGAAGCGAAACTCTGATTTTTTTTTCTCTTTCTTATTGAAAATGTTGTTTATTGTTGCTTTAGATACAGAAAAATCATGGCTTTGACAGTATTTTTTAATAACTAAATATGAATAATTTTCTTCAGCAAGAGCACAGACATTGCCTTCTGTCCATTGCTTCTTTAAAAGTGCCATTTTGCATGAAAACAAAATTATTAAGCAGCAGTAGATAATTTACACTTTGGAAAATATAGTTGCAGTTAAAGAAATTTTTTCCAAGGAGGCGTTTTTTTTTTTTTTTTAAATTTTTTTTATAGCTAAGCAAAGTCAGCTGAAAAGTATGCGAACAGTTTCTGTATTTCCTAGTAACACATGTGCCTTATATGTTCAGATCATGGTACTTTTACAAATTTTTTTAGTGGCTCATATGAATTCATGAAGCTGAGAGTCATCTTTTTTTTAATTGTATTAAGTGCATATATTTAATGCAGTCTAATTATCATGAAAAATAATCATTCACATAATGTTAGGGAGGTTAGAAAAAACAAAATGCCATTGGAATGGTTTGGGTAATGGTGAGCTATAGGAGGCTAGTGCAAGATCTTTTTTTTTTTTTACTTGGGATCGTCTTGTTCTTTTTCTCTTGATCTAGAAACTACTATGGTACTAATGATGTAATATTCATATGGAATTTCTAAAAATCA
>KK122591.1:666645-748742 GCA_000611955.2 Stegodyphus mimosarum | reverse complement strand
AACGTGTATAATATTAAGAACAAAGCTTCAAAAATTTCCTAACATTGTAATTTGCCATTGCTTAACTCTATTTTTTACAATTAATACCAAAAGATTCAATAAAGAAATTATGAAATTAATCATTTTAAAATAATTTTTATTCCATTTTATGCTTTTATCCCCAATCCCCCCCCAAAAGTAAGATCGGTAAAGATCCAAGTGTCGAAGTATAAAAAATCAGCAGCATACTTGGACTATGATAAGCAGCATGTAATTAATGAATGGCTTTTGCTCTATGCCAGCATTTTGCTTTGAATGATAAATATAAAGGTTTTCCAAATCTTCTCTTGAATTTTGTCTGAATAAAGAAGTGGCTTTGTTGTTCATTATACTATAGGAATTACTATATCTGATATTTTGTGATTCCCTCCCCCATTTTGAATATTTTCTTTTCATGCAATTTTTTTTTGTATATTTTACTTTTGTGAAAAGTAAAGCATTTCATTAAACTTTTATGTTCTGTTTTTATAGAAGAAAGTGTGAGCTCTTTATTAAAATTTTTATAGCTCACCAGTGGTTTCAGTACGCACTTTGTTTAGGAGATATGTGATTTCAAAATCCCAAGATGTCATGACCCATGACTTATTCTCTGCCTCTATAGATGACCAAACTTGAAACTCACCAGTTTTAATATCAGGCTATGGGAATCAGAAATCATTGATTATTCTCATGAATAATATGAAGGAACTTATTAAAAGCCTATAGTTAGTTAGCCTTTAGCAAAATTCAGAAGATGCTGAGCACCAGCTACATTATGCATTGTAGAATATGTTGCAGAGTCCATAATCTAAAGAGACACATGTAGAGTACACATGCATTCATATTAAGGATCAGCAATTTGAGCATTTACTATGAGATACATCATGTGGGACACACACATTTTCTTGTTTTATTTAACTTCCTAAAATGCTACGTAATGTTGTTCTTTTTCAGGTATCCTGTTTATATAACAGAGAAATAAATAGCTAAAAATCAATTTAATTGCCATAAATCTCTTTTTTTTTTGTATCATCTGATTATTTGCATACTTCAGTACTCCCCATAAAGAGTTAAAAACTCGTTACTGACTTTGAAGAGCATTTGCAAACTTGTTAGTGACTAATTTTTTTCAAGCTAATGCATAAAAAACAACAACCATTTTCGAACCATTCAACTGCCACAAATAATAAAATAAACATGGATCAACTTTTTGAGGAAGTAGTGATAGCAAAAGCTTTTTGGTCAGCTAGTTATGAAATACGAAAAATAAAAGTTGCAAAAAAAGTAGATGTAACTTTTCAGCTTTTTCAAAGAGACACCATTTCATTGCTAAGTCTTGTTCAAATAGTAGAATATGCTTTCAGCATGCTAGGCACATTTGTAGCAGTCGAAAGAGTATTCTCAATAAAATCATATATGGTCTTGAGAAAGAAGCAGAATGTCTGAATCAGCTGTAAAAGCTGTACTTAGCTGCAAAATCAACAGTGAACTTAAACTGTAGTAAATTTTTCAATGCCATTAAAAATAACAAAATATATTTAAAGAAAATTCACAATAACTTCTTAATAAGGTATGTTCAGTTCAGTTATTAAAATTTGTTGTTTTTTTGTTTGTTGCTCATTGTTGTTTTTTTGTTAACCATTTCTTCATTTAGTCTTTTCAATCATAAATACTTATCCTGGTAGGTTTTATTTTCTGTTGTGGGTATTTATTTCCAAATTGTCATGGTCTGTGCAAAACTTCTTATGATTGGCCTACCTATTATTATTTTCTCACTTCATACTTAAATATTCATCTGTTTTCCTTAAAGAAATTCCTCAATGCTTGAGTTTCATTATAATTAACAAGGGGAAAGTATTATAAATATTGCATAAATAATAACAAAGATTAATTGTTGAAATAATATATCTCATCAGATTTTTATATATGCCGCCCAGATGGTATAGTGGCTAGGGAAGCCTACTGCGGTACCGAAGGGGCCGAGTTCAAATTCTGGAGAAGGCATGGATGATTGTAAATTTATAATGTCTGTGTGGTATGGAGCTCTCTAAATATGCAGTGAGCTGAAAGTCCTCTTGAGTAGCTGGTGGTATAGGAAAAGGGGTGGGAGATCCTCGAACTCACCCCTCTAGCGTGCTCTCCATCAAAATTGGGGGAGGAACTCAGCAAAGTCATACTGTCACCTGTTGGCAAGCCTCTTGCCAATGACAGGTGCAATCTTGCACTTGTTTCCACAATGAATTTTGTGGACTTGTTCTGATCTTACTGGCAGAAGATCACAACTAGTTTTATCTTTCTAAGTCACAGCACAACAGATTTTTTATATTTAATCCTTTTAACCTTTCTTAACTTATAAGCAATTAAAATGTTCATCAATTATCAAGTAATAATCTGAATATGAATTAAATTATGTTCTAAAATGACTGAAATTTTCCTCTCTTATTTTTATATAAATATTTATCTTCAGCAGATAAGTATATTCAAAAATCCATTACATGATAAAATTTTATTGATGTTGTTTACACTTTCATTGCTTGATTGCTGTTTTTGAGCATATTAATTTTTATTTGACTATAGTAAAAATATGCAATATTTTCAGCATAACATCTGGTAGCAATCAGAGGAAACGTATTACATTATCCAGCAATCTAAAAGTTGAGAAAATCACTCTATTATCTGTTGCATTACCATTGCCAATTACAAAAATAAAGATGGTAAGCATATAATATTGCATAAAAATTTGATTTACTTCAGATAATGTTATTTACAATTTTTATCTCAGCAAAATCGTTTTTCTGAAAGGAATTAAAAACATATCTTATTATGTTAAATAAAGATGCACATTACATTTTAAGTAAAACTTCTTTTTGTGAAATGCTCCCAGAAGCTGACTTTTTCAGTTCATGTTTGAAAATTATGTATCTATTATATATTATTTTATTATATATAATAACTTTTCTAAAATGGTAAAATTAAACTGTACCATTAAAAAACACTTTGTTTGAAGATTTTTTTATCATACAGGTTACAGAGTAGTATGGATAAGATAACTTGTAAAGGGATTTTAGTCAGAATCAGATGACTGTGAATACTATAATGTTTTTTTTTTTTTTTTTCAAATTTGAGTTCTTCTTATTGACTTAATCTTCACAGCATTTTGTAAACAATTCAAAAACATGAAATAGTCTTTTTGTGGACATCTTCTTTAGTTCTATGTATATGACATTTTTCATTTCCTCATGTGAACAAGTCTTATTCACATATAGTTAGTTGCCTTTTCATTGCTGAAATGCCCAGAAATCACATGTACCTAAGTCTAGATTATACACAGAATTTTCTAATGCTGACAGATTGTTCTCAGTCAGTGCTGCCATTGCCATAGCAGCAACATCCAGCTGGATGCTACAGTCAAACCATTGTTCCTCGAATGGATCTAATTTTAAATTACCCATTGCTTTGGAAGGGCATTCTGAGATCTAGACTCGTCGGGACCTCGCCGATTCCGGATTCGGGGTTTTTCCGTTTTATAGATCATCAATTTAAATCTGGTAAGATGGCATGCAGAAATTATACAATTAAAAATATGGAACAATAATTTATGAAATAAAGAGCAATTATGATCTAAAGGGTATCAAATTTTACAAAAAAAAAAGCTTAATATTTATTTGTTTACTTTATTAAACATTTCTTTCAATGTAAGTTGTTTAAGTTGCTTCGTTTTTTGTGCTAATACTTTCTCTTTAATTCTATAAACAGACATAATTTCTTGTTCAGTTACAAAGTTCCACTATTCAAGCCCTGTAATTGCTGTGTCGAGAATACTGACTAACTTGTCAATTGAAATTTTTTCGTTTTTGAATAACCTCTCTGTCACTGTCTTCACTATCGGAAGTGGTATTTTCTGGATCTAGAACCATACTACAGATTTCACCGTCTGTTAATTGATTGATGATTGGGGCATTGTCGTCGCAATGAAAAACTTCTGTTATATCATCTTCATTTACTACCACTCTCCACATTTCTTTACATAATCCAATAATTGGAAAATTTCGCCTTTAATTTGCGATGTTCGAAAACCTTAAAATTCGTGGCTATCATCTTCATCGTCCTCACCATGAAGTATGGTAGCTGGCCATAAATTATACCAAGCATTTTTTAATGTATCTGGAGACACATCCTCCCATGATCTTGAGATGCTCCACACAGCAGATTTTATGCTAAAATATTTAAAAAATTCTTGAATAGTCTTGCCATTGTTCAAGAAATTTAACATAGATTTTAAAAATGCTACTTTATATTTGCATTTCAGCGTGTGCACTATTCTCATATCCATAGGCTGAATGATACATGCACAGTTTGGTGGGAAGAATAAAACGGATACATTATCTTTCACTAAAACTTTAAGTGAAGTATGCACCAAACAGTTGTCAACAGTCAAGACTATTTTTGAGTCATCAGGTAAACCAACCAAATTCAAATATCGCCGAGCTTTGGGTATAAAATGATTTTCAAATCGATCATTCATCAACATTGTGTCATCCATGCTCTTTTATTTGTGCGATATATAACGGGGAAAATTGTTACTCCTTTAAATGCTCGAGGTCATGCATGTTTTTCGATTATGAAAAATTTGCACTTGTGCATTCCTGTAGCATTTGCACACGCTAAAATTGTTAGTCTCACTTTGGAATCTTTGACACCAGCTGGAGCCTTTTCTGTAGAGGTTGCCAAGGTATTTTGCGATACATATTGCCAGAAAAGACCAGTTTCATCAGCGTTGTAAATTTGTTCTGGAGATAATTGTTCACTAGTAATGAGTTCAATGAATTCATCTGCAAATTCTTCAGCAGCTTCAGTATCAGCTGAAGCTTTTTCACCTGAAATTTTTAATTGTCTTATACCATGGCGATTTTTAAATTTGGTTAATCAACCTGTCAAATATGTGCACTCAGTGTTTAAATTCATTTCTTCATGAAATATTTTGGCTTGAGCCAGCATTAGACCCGTCAATGGCATGCCCTCGCTGCGATGCTGTCTGACTCATTCAATCAGCACTTTGTCATGATCGTCACATTTAGCATAATGAACCCTTTTTCTTTTATTCATTGCCAGTGAAGTGTCGAAATCCACAAAAAATTCAAAAAGTTCCCTTTTTCTTTTTGCTTATGTCATATACAGTTGACTTTCCAACGGCATATTCCTCGCATAATTTTGAGAGGGATATGCCTTTATCCATTTTTTGCAGCAATTCCACTTTTTGTTTGATGGACATCGAAACATGTTTTTGCTTTGTAGATCCTTTGGCAGCTCCAAAATTGGAAACTCTTTTTGACATAATCAAAAGTTTAAGCTTAATTTTTATAAAATTCCTCTAACAGTCTGCAAAAAATAATAAGCTGGATCCAATTAGAAGATTAAGGAACAGTGTAATCTGCAACATTAACTGAAGTACCATAGAATCATTAAAGATAATTTAATCTAGCTTATCTCTTTGAAATCCAGAACCTTCGCTATTCTGTATCCTCAAAATCCCAAACCACTCGAAATACTTTTCCAGTTTCACAGCAATTTCCTCCCATCCCCGTCCATTAACGCAGAAAATAGGTGTGAAGATTTTGAATGACATCCTTTGTACGTTTTAACAAATATTCCATTAGGCTTTGACCCCATTCTTTATAAAACTATTCTGAAGATCAGACCAACAAGCCTTTCTGGCTTTGTTATGATCATGAGATTTTGTTTACTTCTGTTATTTTTATAGGACCTTTATTGCTGTTGAAAGCTTTCCTGCACTTTTATTGCTGTTTAAAGCTTAAAAGCACACTGTACCACAAAAGAATCAACAACGAAATGTCATGAGCAACCAAACAATAAGGGGCAAGCTGTCTACAGTAAACTGATACAATGCATTTGGAGAAACTGCACCTGCTACTGCATACCTTAGGGGGAGGGAAGAAAACAAGATTGCAATCTTGGCCGTTTTCAAAAACCTCCACATGTTTTATTATGGAACGGAAAATATCAAATGCGCATGCGTAAAGCATACAAAAAAAAAAGTTTGTGGCTTTGAAGTCTGGATTATAGATTATTCCGGATTACGGACTTTGTACTGTAGTAGTCCCTGTTGACTGCATGCTCTTCCGTGTGCAAGTAACATTCAAACCTAGCAGTACATGCATGCTTTTGTCAATTACTTACCACTTTCAAATATTTCTGTCATTGAAGCACTGAAGCATATCTAAATGTTTCATCACTATATGCATAATGTACCATTTCAGGTATTTCGTTATGGCTTTTCCTAAGTTTAACACAAAATTCAGTCACATCTCTGTGACACAGTCATTAAGGCAACTTCCTAATATACCATGATAAAACATACCAGGTACTTCCACTGTGTGTAATCATATATTGTAGGCCATGTTTGTCCATCTGCAGGTTCAAGCAAACACATTGAGGTGTACCTACACAAAATCTAGTATAGAATTACCATATTTAATATTGGGAAAGAAAAATGAGGCAATCTCAAAATTTTTTATCAGTTCTAGTAAATTATACCAAGTATTTAGAATAATTATTAATTCTAATCAGCAAATCATTTAAGCATTTCTTTTGTTTTATTAATCTCTAATTTTATATTATTAATATCTAAATTTTTGATAATTTTTCATTATATATTAACATGCTTAAAATTTACTTTAAATGGAATACAAATTACTTCTGTCTTCGATTTGGGGGGGGGGAGATTAGTTTTTAATTTTCGCTTGCAATATAAATTTTTTTCGATTTGGGGGGGGGGAGATTAGTTTTTAATTTTCGCTTGCAATTTTATAAATTTTTAAATATTTTTTAATCAAATTGTAATGCAGTATAAAAATTTCTTATTTAAATTCTCATTTAAAAAAAAACTATTTTAGTTTTTTAAATGTGTGACTCAGATAATATTTTTAAAGCACTTAAATATTAAATATATATACTTACATATTAAATATATATATGTGCACTATCAGTGGACTCACGTTTTTGTGGATGTGGAAGATATAATATCATCTGTGTGGAAAAAAGAACAATTTAAAGGAATAGAATCTTTATCATTAAGTGGAATGTTCAGTGTGAAACGTATTTTTACACTCAGAAGAGACATGATTTACTGCAATAAAGGTAAGCTATTTTTTCAATTTATCTTATAAATTATTTATAAGTAAATTTTTATTAAATAAAATATATGCATGTCTCCATGCTAACCTGTAAAAATTCATTAAGCTAATTTTATTTATATATTTAAAAACACCTGCAGATCACTCAATGGCAATAAATAGTAGCAAATTTATTACTTATGAAATTATAAGTATCCCATATAAGGATGTTTAGTGTAATTTGTTGCTTAATTTGTCTTACAGGATTTTTCTCTCAGTTCAGTGAAAGAGTCTGTCTTTCATTGCATACTTTTCCAATAATATTTGTCATTTTGTATCCAGTTCATGCTTCATCTTCAGTGCAAGTTCAGTTTTATTTAAACTCAAGTACTTAAAAATAAGCAATCTTCAATTCTCGCAGAGAATCGCTAGGACGTTTAACCGAATCCATTCTGTTCTCAGTAACTATCCACTTCTTTATATAAAAATACTTTGTCATTGCACAAATTTATTTGTTTTTCCACTTTTGTTTCAGTTGTTAAGATATTTGCTTTAATAATCTGGGAATACTAATGCATTGCAAAAATTTGACCTTGGCTTGTTTGAACACTGGTACCTGTCAATTACATTACTAGATGAATTGTGGTACCACCTTATAGAAATTTACCAAATTTATCAAATATCTGTTGTATATAAATCTATAACTAAATTTCTTAACAAACCCTTGAAAATACAACAGTATTGATGCTTGAAATAATATATAGTTAATTGTTTTCCCTCTTTTGATGTATTCAAGTATAACTAAAACAATAAAAATTAATTAGTTAAAAATCGCATGAAAACAATTGGTTATTGAAATACATTTCTTTTAGTAGTTAATCTTACTGCAGGATTATAAGATGTAAAAACATAGCTAATTTTCCACATTTTTAAAAAATAAGTCATTATTATTATATATACTTTATTTTTTATGACTGTTTCATTGTTCTAGGAATATGGATGATTAGATATGACCAGCTACCTAAGCACATGTCTATGTCAAGAAATATTATTCAATCATATCAATTGATTGCACGGTAAATACTTTTTATTACTATAATTTATTTTTAATCTTTATCTGCATCATTTTAAATATAACGCAACATAGTGGTAAACTTTTCTAAATGTAAGAAATACATCTGTTAGGTTAGCTGTTAAAACAACAAACTAAGGTAGCACACATTTTAAAAAGCTTTATTGACAATACTTACTTTGAAATCAAGGGTAATATGATAAAAAATAAATGACATATTTAATTTAAAGCTGCCAATGGGAAATGATATCAGCTAAGTTCTCTTCAAATGTGTTTTTGTATTTGCACTTGAATTCGCATAAATAAAAATCAAATAAAGTTATTATTTATTCACTGAAAGTATCAGTTTTGCACATATGTCTTTCTATAGAAAGTTGAGGAACTTTTACCAGAAAACAGCAATTACTTTTGAAGTTGACATTGTTTATCACCAAACAATACAGCAAACTGTGATTTTGAAATTGCATTTTCCATTCGTAATAATTCTCTCCCCCCCCCCAAATTCAAATTAATGTCAGTTTTACATTATAAAATATGAAATTGATAAGAAAACAAATTCCAAATTTGGGCTTTTAAATGTCCATATTTGGAAGAGGATTATGTTATTCAAAATTTGATGGTTATAGATACTGTTGTTTTATCACAGTGTGAGAAACATACATACATTTATGCAGATTCTTCATTATTTAACTTCTTTAAATATAACACAGGGCGATAATATTTGGTGGCAATAGTTTGAAAAGTGATATGGACATTTACAGTGAATCGACGCAAAATGCCAAAATGAAATTAATAGCCCTTCTAAGCTAATGCTCCTTTGGGCTAATAAATTTGGAGCCTCAAAGTTTATATTTTCTGATATATGGAGGATAAAAGAAGCAAATAACAAAGGTAAAAACACTGCCTCTCTTTCTGAACCAGTACTTCCTCAACATACTTTATATTTAACTTACAATTATTAATAATTATAACATTCATTACCATAATTCCATTTTACTTATCTGTAATAATTTCACTTAATTTTTATAACCACTTCATTTTCAGAATAATTATAAAATTCTTATTCAAAATTTTCAACACAAATTCAAAAATATAATTATTTATCATAATAACATTCCCTAAAAATAATTAAAAATCAAACAATTCTTTACTAAATAATTAGAATTCAAATTTCTAATACCATTTTTCATAAAATTAAGCTATACTTTTAATCCAATGCAAGAAGAATCAGCAGTATGTATTCAGATTTTCAGTATAATAATAATAATGATGATTAGCAATCTCAATATGATACTTTTAGTTGCATTAAATGAAACCTTTTAAAAAAAAGTCTATATCACAAAACTTAGAAATCAGAAGTCGATGAATAAATCATGTAAGAAAAATTATTCCCATTTTTCAATTTAGCTTAGATAAAAAAAGCTACTTTGGGCTAACTTTTAATGGAGAAGATTGCTGCTGCATAAATTACATGATGGAATAGCTGTAGTAATAAATCATTCACAGAAAGAACGATGACCTAGATAATTACTAGATTGCATTGTTGAAAATAAACTCGGTTCATAAGAATAGATTTCTTTTCACTCTAAATATTTACACTTGTTCTATTCGATGATAAAAAATGTGGTTAGGCAAAATGATTTTGCTGATGGAAATACTTTTCGATGGCACACTTTTTAATCATGAGAAGAATTTCACTAATCACTTTGAACTGAAACACATTTTCCACTGGAGTTGAGGCAGCAGGTACACATCCTAGACAACTCTTTATAGTTGTCATCTTTTACTGTGTGGTTGTGATGGCTGAGTGGAAAGGCAGGAAAGAGATGGTGATAAAACCAATTTCAGTAAATCAGTATCTTTATTTTTAGGCACATCAGAATCATTTATTTTTAGATAATATACTTTTTGGTCATAAGCAATTACAATAATTTTTATATACACAGGAAAAAGATATAACACCATTTTAGGCAAGAAAGTATAAGTTAAGCAGAGTTGTTTGCATGGCAGAAGTCAGGAAAAAAAGGAAGTGTAATTACTCGAGAAGTGGTATTTATATGAAAATGTAAAGCTAAGTTGCTATTGGTTAATTTTTAGGTCCATTTTTGAAGCAGTATTATGCAATTTCGAAAGATCTCAAATTTGGGAGAACAGATGAATTGAGGGGCAGAACACCAAATTTAGAACAGTCAGTTTTAAGTTTGCCAATTAATTCTTAACATAGCCATTGTATTTTATTATATCTTACACACACATATATGTTAAATATAAAATATCTATCTTTCTAATAATAAATTAACAATAGCTCTTTAAGTCCTCTTTTAAATCGGAGCATGCTTCCCTCTTTATTCTGAAAATAGCAAAGCTATAACTTTTCCTGTCATCTGATCTCTATTGCACAATTATTCCTAGAATGCGATGAAACCTTAACCCAGCATCCCAATATTAATCTATTATGTATCTGAAATTTAATTTGCTTAAACAATCTTGTGAAGTGATCTGAACTGTAATCTGTTTAATGTAATCATGCCTTGGTATAAAAAGTTTTTGCTGCATATTCTCATCCTCTTTGGTCACTGCTCTTTGTTCGCCTCTCTTTGCTCTCTTCTGCTTTGCTGTAGCAACATGATGTCCTTCAAAAAATATATTTTTCTAGTTTATCCAATGTAATACATTCTTTAAGAACAAGGCACTATTATGATTTGATTTGTGTTGGATTAAATAAAAATGTGTGCCAACCATGAAATAAAAAGGAAGTAATTGAATTCAGCCACGTCTGCAAGTTTCTGGTTTATGCATCCATCTACCATGCCAAGTTATTACAAAATGCTTCTTCCAGTTTTATTACAATTAGTTGACAGGAATATGTAAAATATAAAATATCTACCTTTCTAATAATAAATTAGCAATATCCATTTAATTTCTCTTTTAAATTTGAACAAGCTTCCCTCTTCATTCTAAAAATAGTACAGCGATAACTAACATAATCTTTACTTCCTGTTATTCTGAAAAGTGATCCATCATCTGATCTCTACTGCATAATTATTCCTGGAATATGATAAAAGCCCAGCATTGGAATATTAATCTGTTATGTATCTGAAATTTAATTTGCGTAATGTAAAAATTCTTGTAATGTGATCCAAAATGTAATCAGTTTAATATAATCATGCCTTTATTTTTGCTGCACAATATCATCCTCTTTATTTGCCGCTCTTTGCTCACCTCTCTTTGCTCACTTCCACTTTGCTATAGCAACATGCTGCTGCATGCTGCATTCAAAAAATATATTTTTCAAGTTTATTCGATGTAAAATGTTCTTTAAGAATAAAGCACTGAGCAGATCTGATTTGTGTTAGAGTAAATACAAAAGCATGCCAACCATGAATAAAAAGTAAACAATTGAATTCGGCTATGTCTGCAAGTTTCTTGTTTATGCATCCATCTACCATGGCAAGTTATTACAATGAGCTGTTTAAAATTTTATTACATATATATATATATATATATATGTACATACATTTTATGTAAGAAATAGTGTCTTCTCTCACCCTACATTATCATTAAAATTTTATTGTTTAAAAGCCTTGTTTCTTTATGGTAGGGCACCATTATTCCCCTGGTATTTGGTTGCTGGTATTGAAATGGTCATGTGTTTGTGCTATGATGGAAAACACCCTCACACTGTAATGCGTAATTAATTTCAGAAATTCTAATCTTTTTCAATTGCATCATTAGAATGTTTATATTGGGTTTTAATGAAAGATTCCATCTACTGCAAATATTGTTTTCACAAACAGGTCATGCTGACAAGTTTAATCACATTTTGTCAAATGATTTTCGGCATTTGAAGGAAAGAGACTTGCGTTAGAGCACTGTGTTGTGAAATTTGTAAAAATATATCAGTATCATTAAATACAAGGTGTCTGAAATAGAATTATCACACTACTAGATTAGAACCGTCATTTACTTCCAGTTCTGCTGCAAAACGTCAGCTACAGAATGTCACCAAATCATGTGTACACCTTTAGGTACTAATGTTGTATTATATGACAGTGTTGTATTATATGACAGTCATCTGATCTCTATTGCACAATTATTTCTAGAATGCGATGAAACCTTAACCCAGCATCCCAATATTAATCTATTATGTATCTGAAATTTAATTTGCTTAAACAGTCTTGTGAAGTGATCTGAACTGTAATCTGTTTAATGTAATCATGCCTTGGTATAAAAAGTTTTTGCTGCACATTCTCATCCTCTTTGGTCACTGCTCTTTGTTCGCCTCTCTTTGCTCTCTTCTGCTTTGCTGTAGCAACATGATGCTGCCTTCAAAAAATATATTTTTCTAGTTTATCCAATGTAATACATTCTTTAAGAACAAGGCACTATTATGCCAATTTGATTTGTGTTGGATTAAATAAAAATGTGTGCCAACCATGAAATAAAAAGGAAGTAATTGAATTCAGCCATGTCTGCAAGTTTCTGGTTTATGCATCCATCTACCATGCCAAGTTATTACAAAATGCTTCTTCCAGTTTTATTACCAAAAATTCAAAAACAAGGACTATGACATTCAAGAAGCAGAGCTTTCTGGCTGGCCTACTGATGTTGCTGAGGCCCATCTGCAATAAATTGTGAAAGAAGATCAGTATGCAACCACCTGAGAGCTTGCTAAGGAGTTAGACGTTAATGCCATGTCCATTAGTCGTGCTTATGCATTGCATAAACTTGACATACAAGTTCAATCACTGGGTGCCACATGAGCTGAATCAAGCAAATAAGGGCAGAAGTGCTCGTGTCTGCACTAATCTGTTCAAATGTCAGTGCAAGGAGAAAATTCTGGGCTGGATTATCACTTGTGATGAAAAGTCGATTTAGTTCAACAACACAGGCCGAAAAGGGGAACCCTCAGTAGCATCGCAAAGTGCAATTTGACTAACAAAAAGGTCGTGCTTTGTATCTGGTGGTATTGCCATGGTATTATCTATAAAGAGTATCTGAAAAAAGGTAAAACCCTCGACAGTAAGGTGCATAGCAAGATGCTAGTCAGTGTTGACACTGTTATCAAGGAGAAACGTTGAACTGAGTTCCAGTGCAAAAAGGCAATGTTCCATCAAGATAATGCAAGACCACACGTGTCTGCATTCACCAACTGGACTCTGTATTGGCTCAAATGGGATCTTTTGCCACACCCACCATATAGTCCCAACATCGCTCTTTCAGACTTCTACCTTTTTTTACACTTGCAGCTACAACTTTCTGGTACTATCTTCCATTCTGCACAGGACATCTGAAATGAGGTTGATCTGATTTTGGACTCACAGCTATTAAGTTTCTGGGCCGAAGGCTTTGAAAAACTAGCAAAGCTTTGGCAGACAATCATAGGTTTGTGTGGTGATTACTACCCACAGTAAAGGTACTGTTTTCTTTTCTTTTCTTTTTTTTTAAGTCCAAAGGGGCTTTGTCCCTGAAGGTCAGAAAATCATAGATTTGTGTGGTGATTACTATCCGCAGTAAAGGTACTGTTTTTTTTTTTTTTTTTTTTTAGTCCAAAGGGGCTTTGTCCCTGAAGGACTATTGTTATCGTTTTGCGATTTTTCATTTGAAATATTAAAAGTCTGAATCACTTTTCAAACTGTTGCCACAACATATTTCAGTCCTGTTAAAGAAATTAAATAATGAAGAATCTGCATAAATGTATGTATATTTCTCCAAATGTGATAAAACAATGGCATCTAGAGCCATCCAATTGTGAAACGTACATTTCCACCCGAATATGCACATCTGGAAGCCCGAATTTGGAATTTGTTTTATTATCAATTTCATATTTTGTAAAACTTAAGTTAGTAATGAATTTTTGATAAACAAACTCAAATGATTTAAAAGCAAACAATGAAAACACTCTATGGAGGGGGGAACTTTTTTATCTAAAGCGCATGGAACTGTGTATCAGAAATTCTAAAGATATACTCATTTTAAAATTATTTTGCGATATTGCTGTTGAACTGAATTTTATGGTTTAAGTGCGAAGAACATGGTATTTAATAAATAAAGGTAACACACAAAATGTTAAAAAAAACCTTTGGACATAATTTAAAATCTGAATATTTTTTTTCTTTTTTGCTAGCTGTATTAAGAACATTTTTTGGCATAAAACTTTCATCACAAGCAGATATATTTTTAGTTTGTTTTATGATCAGGTGAAAAGTCACTATTATTGATGCCTTTTAGACTTTTGTAAAATTGTATGACAAACTATCATGGAAATCTGTGCCTATGGCACCATGATATTAACCATGAAGAAGTACCACTATCTTATGCAGTGTGATCTAACAATAGATCATCACCAAATCTATTTAGATGTAGTTTATTTAAAATATAATAAGCACTATATCTTTTGCAGTTCATATGGATGTGATACTAGGGAAGCTGAGAGTGCAGCAGCTAGTGGGTCGGACTATATTTCTTCTGTTTTAACAAGAAATGAAAATGGTTTGTATTAATTGTTTACTTAGTATATTACTTTATTGCTGTACATGATATGAGTTTATCTCAAATTAGCTATATTTTAAAATCTTACTAAAACAAAAGTGTACATAATTTTCCAAACACATATTTCAAATGTTTATTTCTGAGAAAGTAAATGCTGAACCCGCAAGCCTTAAACAACATCAGTACATTTTACTATAGTGCTCACGGACTTGTTCCAGTAGAAAGGGATAATTTTAGATGGAAGATCTTGAGGTATGTTTAATTAATTAACTTAAGCACAAATAGTGCTAATGTCTAGGGAAAGGTAAGAATCTTCAGAAAGGACTGTCTGAAGAAAACTAGCTTGTTATATACAAGAAAACCATACAATTCCCATTCAGGCTATTCACTAGGATCTGAAATTTAGATTAAAATACCAGTATTCAGCAGTTTTATATTTTACTTAAATATAACATAAATGAATAAAGAAAGTTAAACCTAAGTTGTTTCTCCTTAGTTTAATTCCATTGAATGAATGGTTATTTGATGAACCTACATTTTCTACATATAACATAAATATGAATCAGTTTCCAACTGATCCACTATCGACCCCCTTATATTTTTCTCTATAATATACAATATGATCATATTACAAATAATTGCACATAAATAACTTAAAGTAACAATTAGATTAAGAATATGAACAAAAGTTTTTAAAAAATGGTTTATTAGTTGTATGTTTAGTAATTTTTTTAAATGCTACTGTTTTTATTTTATAGATGTAAACAAGTTTACAGAAATAAAAATCACAAATTGTAATTGCTTGAAAGATTGATATTAATCAATTTGATGGCTGTGTTTCATGTATTGATGTAATTTTTAATATTTGGAATAAAAAACTGCTCAATTTAGTTTTTAAATCACCTCGATCAAAAATATTTAACCTATTTCTTGTTTTTCATTCTTTATATTTTTTTTAATCTTATTTTCCTGTGTTTTTTATATTGCAGTTATTACACAAAAATATTGATTTAAAAAATATATTAGATAATTTCAATGTACTTTTCCTTTATTCTATAACTTCTTTCTTACTATTAATACAACTTTATATCAATAAAATATCAATGGATCTTGACTCAGCTATCAATTCCTTGATCATCATTGATCCGCCTTTAAAATTTTATCAACCCTCATAGGGATCATTACTGACCCCCATGCAGAATATCTGCTCTAACATGTAGCTTCTGAGGAACTTTGCCATGTGCAAAAAGCTTTATGAATTTTTCAGAACAATTCTGGGGTCATTTAATTAATGTTTAAAATATAAAGAATATTTTTTTAAATGTTTGATTTGGTAACTTTTTTTACTGGACTAAAAGTATGCATTGTGATATCCATGGTAGAAGGCCTTTTTGCAAAATTTCCAGGGATATTGATTTTCACTACTTTCCACGGTCTATCAGTCATGATGGGCTTGCACTTAGGGAGAGTTCTTTTCAAAAGACTAAAGGTAAAATAATTCATAAGTGAAATGTCAGGGGACTACGGGAATGCATTGAAAACATAAATATGCAATCCTTGTATCAATCTTCATTTCTTCAAGGAATACAGTGATATTTTTCAAAGTATGACTTGTTGCTTTATTTTATTTTTTCCCACTCTTCTTATTTTTAATTTCCCATTGTAAAAGAATCATAAACCCCTAACTGAAATTTCTTTGCATTGACAGAACCAGGTTTTTATATTCTTTTCTCTTCATTGTCAGTAATAAATAGATCTTTTTTATTGTAGTCATTTATGTAAACCCATGCTTCATCGAGGGTCACAATGTGTTTCATTTATCTCCGGCTATATAGTTTTCATATAGGTTCTACAAATTTTTCTGCATGGAGCCTCTTGCCTCTACTAAAGCTGGCAAGCATTATGTTTTGTACTTTTTTTAAGTTGTAAATCTTGGTTTATTATTTTATTCACTGTTGCTATAGATGTATTTAAAGATTGAAATTGGTTTTTAAGTCAGCAGATTTTCTCTTGTTACCAATAATTTAACTTTAGGAACTATACATACCTTTTTCAGGTATTCATCTGGAGTCTTAGTCTTCTTTCCATGAATGGTGATACTCACATTAATGAAGTGCATGAACTTGTCAATTCTTACGTGGCTGTTCTATGTTTGGGTGTGTGCTGGTAAGGAGCATCACAATCATAGTGCTTTAAATCCCTTTTTTGTTGCTAGGACCAAAGTGGGAAGTCCGTAAGTAGACCAACCAGTAAAAAGTTTCATAAAACATCAAGAAAAATGTCTTTGGGAGAAAATGTGATGGATGACTGCCATGTGTAATTTTCAAACTCGGACCTTTTTCAGCTATACTGTGGTTCAGCTATACAAAGTTAATTTAAATTTTACTTTTTCTCTTCTGAAATTCCAATGGCAGGCTGTGAGGAACACTTGTGTTCAATGGAACAATAAATTGAGAAATGCTGCATTGACTTATCAGGGCATTTAAATATGACATGAACTGTTGAATTTTTTCACTTTGATTTCTGTAGCATAGTAAAAGACTGTGGATATTATGATTGCCACATGTTTACCTGCAATAATGGAAGCTCAGTCTTGTCAGCCATATGTGCAATTGTGAGACTGATGAGGAAACAGTAACCCTTTGGTCTCTGAGGTAAAGAACTACTGTTAAGATTTTAATTGGAGAAGGGATTTCAAGCTCTAAAATTTCAATTGTTTTCCATATCATTCGTCATGTATGGATAGGTCTGTGTAAGTATAGATTTAGTTTCCATTGTCATCACAGTGATTCTAGATTGTCTTTGAAGAGGGAATAAAGCAGTCCCTAGAATACAGAAAAGATTAACTGCAGTATAGGGAGATTACTTCATGCCTCGCAAGTGTGTAACTATTTCATTTCTTTCTTTGATTATTGAATTTATCTGTGTCATATTTGAATACTCTAGTAAATATAACACTTTATATATTAATCATATTAAGGTCTAACAATTATTTTTTCAGATAAATCTATAATTCCTGAGGGTTTAAAATTTTCAAGATCTAGACTTCTATCTTCTAGTCAAAGAACAGGACCTTTCCCATCATTTCAGGTATTTAAGTTTTGTTACAATTAAAAACCTATTTTTGCAAATAAATAAAGTTTTTTTTCATCTATATATTAATAAATACATGAAAGCTGTATGTGAAATATGCATTTATATAAAGAGTTAAGGATTAAATTGTTTGCTCATTTTTGTCTTAAATGTAACCATTTAATGGCCTTAATTTGTGGTGCTTTAGAAATAATCTTAAAATGGCCATTTGCATAAATTGAAGTACATTTTGTAGTTGTGCAAGTATTTCTTTAAAAATAAGTCATTTTTAACTGTATGAAAGCAAATTAATGAGCTAATTCATAAAGGGAAAAAAATCAGATGTAGCAAAACTTTGATAGCTCCTATTTAACATGTCGCATTAAATGTCAAAATATAGAATTTCAAGCTGTCAACTTTGACTTTTGATTATTTGAATATTTTTTGCTTGCTTCCTTCATTCTTAGCTTACTAAAGTCCAGCTGTAAGTGGTATTGCTTTATTTATGGGAGAGGTCAGAGGCATGGAATCATATGTGAAATACAATCCGGTATTGCAGTACTGCAATCAAAATAACAGCTATTTTTATTCCCTCTATGAGATGACAAATGGCAGAGGTAAATCTGAATATCATCAAGTTATAATTTAGTGCAATGTAGGTTGTTCGTTAGAGCAAAATATTTGAGGATTATACTTGTGTTAGAAAGTATATATTCTAAGTGAAATGAAAATGATATTTACTAAGTCTTAACTGTTCTAAAAATAAATTACTTATCTTTCATAATTAGGAGTAAATTAACCTGCCAGCACACGTGCCAAAATTACGAACATGAGAAAGCACGCTGGGTATGTCATATGCGAAAGCAATTAACACATTTTAAATTGCATTAATTATATAAATGTGAATTAAAATAAAAAGCAATGACCTTTGGAATATTTTAAAGAATATAATAAATGAAATACTTAACTTACAATTATTTTGCACATCTCTGGCAGATTGAACACATATGCTCCATACAAATACTAATATTACATTTCTCGCACAGAAACCGTGTCTTTCTGTCCTTGTTTTTAGGACAGTCGGCACTGTTTTTCATCTTTTTAGATAGTGGTTCCATGTTGCAACCTCTTGAAATTATTTTTTCTTTTAGTTTCAAAGGAAGCATGATTTGCTGCTGCCGTTGATTTATGTAATCTTCCACTAACATCAGTCCTAACGATTTGAGAAAAGAATGCCTGTTTCTAAACTGGGTTGGTGGTTCTTTTGTAGAAAGTAAGATTATTCATGCATTAATTGTTGCAACATTTAAAATCAAGAAAAAAATCGCCATAGGCCACTGTTTCAATATTCTAGCTGTAGAATATGCTGCTCCCGTTTCATCTACAACACCTGCTCCTTTGGTTCGATTATAAAATGAAATAATCTCCGACTTTTTTAGTACTCCAGTGCTTCCGTCAATTTTATTATCATTGTGCATAGTTGCAGTAGGACAACACTTCTGTTTTTCCTTGGTGCATAAGAAACAACCGTTTTTTTCTGGAAACCAAAAATTGAAGAATATGCTTCCTGTTTCTTCATTAGAAAATCCGGCAGAATTTCTCTCTTATTCTTTCTCACAGTTCCAACTATAGTTATTTTCTTCCTTAGTCAGTCCTGAGATAGCTAGTATCCCATATAACAATTATTTACAGTCAAATTCTGTCCAGAATTGTACAATGGTTCGATCAAACGCTTTACAATAGTGCTTGCATTGTGTTCGAACTGAAACGGCCCCTTTGGCTGTTGGCTGGTGTATATTTCTATTTTCCATGTATAAAACACTGGAATCAACCAGAGCAAATATTTTTATGCCATATTTGGCATGCTTTTTAGGCATGTATTGGCTAAATGAACATCGTCCCCTGAATGGTTCTAACTTATCATCAGTTGTTACATATTCTCCTACAGGCTTTCTGACAGTTCTCAACGAATTTTTCAAAAAACTGTCTTATGGGAGCGAGTTTATCCACATCTCTTCTACTTGAATGACCTTGGATGTCATCAAACTGAAGGCATCTTAGTAGGAAAAGGAATTGCTTGCAGGACATTGTAGAAAATATCCATTTCAGTTCCGTCTGTTGCCCACAGATCTTTTACGTTGACGTGAGAAGATTTGTGAACACCACATATCTCCAAAAGGCCCAAAAGTGTTTCGATTTCACATTCATCCATTTTCTTTGCATCACGCTCACGTACAAATCTCTTCTGAATAGAATCAATGTAAATATTTGTACCTTGAACTATCATTTCCATTATGTCTTTGTCGATGAGCAAAGACCAAGACTCCAACAGTGTTGATGCTTCTTTTGAATAACCTGTATTTCTTGAATTTTGAAGATAATGTTTTTAGAACTAACCCTAGCATTCATTCGAAATTCATTTTTCTTCCATATTGAGCCATTTTTACCAACATAATTTTCGTCATTTGATTCATTTTCTAATTCAGTGTCTGTATCACTTTCTGTTGATGAATTATGGTTGCTGTTATATTCTTCATCTATTAATTCTTCCTCCTCTTTGCTAAACAATTTATCATCTATTGAAATGGTTTCTAACATAGTTCTCAACCTTTCCATTTTTTTATCATAACTTAGATGTCGCGCCTTGCTGACTAAGAGAATGAGAATGAAAATCTGAGAGACTCGAGAAGGCGCGTGGGTGTCACATACCTCAACGGTACTATTTCTAGAAAAGTATTCAAAGAATCACTCCATGGACTTCCCAGCTTCAAGAATGTGACCCTGAATTCAGCTACAAAAGGTTTCGCTTATTTCCAGGAGAAAGGGTTGGAGATAAGGGACAAAGAATATGCTCTCAAGTATGAGATACTCGGCGGGTTAATAGCATATTTTAAACATGCCAGAATTTATATAATGGATTTATATCAATATTTACTTTCCATATAATGATAGTTAAAAATCAAGTCATACCCTCAAAACAATTTGCATCTACAAATGTTCCCATAATAGTAAGATTTTGTAAAATAAAAATTTGTGACTTGTCTCAAACTTGTATATGAAAAATTTACATTTTGCAGAATATTTTTTAAATAATCATATAGATCTTACAAAATATTTGAGAATTTTGTAAGACTATTCAGAACAAAATATACATTTCATAATACTATAGTGAAATAATATATACTCACCCTTTCCGAGTTTAAATGTCTGATGTGTTTAATATAAATAAACTGAGCAGATAATGAAAAAGTTTGATATTTATGTTAAAGTATGATTTTCTAAAAACTTGTATCACGTCTGATACATATGGAGAAAAATGAGTACAGCAGGATTGCAGCAAAATACAATTCAGAATAAAATTAACATTTACATTATTTCACATGCATTAGGATTTATACCAAAGTAAAAACATTAAAATGTATTTGCTATATAAATTCCTTTTAAGTAGTTTTTTACCCTTTTTATTTTCAGAACATGATGATTACAACTTCACTTCTCAGTGAGAAATCATCCAAGGTTCCAATTAATGAAAATAACGATTTTAGTGCCAATTTTTTAAATTTATTCCAAAATAGATCAGAACCTTTTGAATATAAGAAAGAGGATTCTATTAGAGATAATGCAGTTACAATGGAAGATCTCTCCTTTGAAAATAAAGTTCCTGATAAAGTTACTGATAGCTCAATAAGTAACCTGGAAAAGACTATTTTCAGAAGCCCAGACACTGCTACACTAAATGAAAAATCTCATAAAAAGATTGAAGTATGGCTCCCTACTTGTTATGAGAATAATGAGAACAGTGCACAGCCTTGATATATATAATTGCTAATAGTTTGACTACCTATATATAAAAAATTTTATAATCTATGTATAGATAAATTCCAGTTAAGTGGATTCATTTATCATACTGATCTTTTGATTATATTTTATATGCATAAACCATCAAAGTACATATATTTATATTGTTAAGAATATAGAATTATTAAACTCCATTCAATTAATTTCTTTATTATTAAATTGTTAGCATTTTATAGTTAATGTTAGTTGTAAAAATATGTAAAAATATTAGAGCTTATATTTAAAAAAAAATGCATTTTTTATAAAGAAATATATTTATCTAAAAATATATTTGATATTATGCCAAAAAACTTTTAGCTTTAAAAGTTTTTTATATAATCTGCTAGTGTATCTTACACTGAATTTTTTAAAAAACATTTTTACAAAACACACTTATCGAGTAACTAATCAAAGAAAGCAGGGCTTGATGTTAGATTTCAAACTTATGGATGAAATTTCTTAAGGTTTTTACACACCCATTATATGACTATTTCCGAAGCCAGTATTTATCAAAGAAATACAATACTAATTTTAATATGAAATGATTAAGCCAGAGTTTTTTTTTTTACTTGATGTCTCATGTCATACTAATGCCTCAAAAATCAAACCAAGTATGTTTGTGATCACTTTCAACTGTTTTATTGATGCAAGTTTAAAATCATCCATAAAAACATTTTTAGAATTTATTGCATTTCAGCTTATCACAAGTTGAAATTTATTACATCTACCAATATCTCTTTTCCTGTGTTGCAAGCAGATGTATTATCTTTAACTATCTAGTTTCAGTGATTATGTAAAATTCATAATTTAATCCACACATCATAAAAATTAAATGTTATAATATACGTACTAAAGTGTATCTGGATGTATAAATAAATAGCCATAAAGCAGTTCTTTCTTAATTTAGTTTAGTAGCCATTTAATTTGCTTACAGGCTAAGACATACAAGTGAATTTCTAATTGTTAAAAATATTCATCCTCTAATCATGATTTTTATCCATTATCTGTTAAATGAAAAACTTGGAATGTTTACTTCTGAAATAGATGAAAAAATTTGTATATAGTTATTTAAAATGCTGTTAAAATAATAAAATCATTTTTATTTAACTCGTATACTGTGTTATATTATCTTCTATATTTCAAGTAGCATGACATTATTTGCTAAAATTTCACCTTTCAAATTTATAGAGTCTAATTTTGTACTTCAAAAGTTCTTAGTTCAACTTCTTCAAAAGTTTCTGTAAATTAGCTTATTTCTTAATTCTATTTGAAGATATATTTTACATTAAAAATATACTCAACTGAATACCATAGAGAGGCTACAAACATAATTTATTATAGCTCTAATTAAATTGTTTTAAATTCATCCATTTATATTGAAATTTTGATCACAACTATATATATATATTGTTACAGATTTCATATTTATTTAGAATTGTAATTAAAATTGTTTTATTTTCGCGTGCAACGCAGATGATTTAGCTACATTAGAAAAGTAAAAATACAAGAGCGCATGCATTTTAATATTTAATAAACAAATATCTCGTGATTGCTGTTGCCATCGAGGAAAATCGAGATATTTACAGATTTTACCAGAATATTCTAGTGAATAAATAAAAAGCTTATAAAAGCCAAAATTAAACACCTGAGCTCAGTTGAAGTTGTAGCTGT
The DNA here is from genome assembly GCA_000611955.2 of Stegodyphus mimosarum. Lineage (NCBI taxonomy): Eukaryota > Metazoa > Arthropoda > Arachnida > Araneae > Eresidae > Stegodyphus > Stegodyphus mimosarum. The sequence continues at coordinate 725,447 of KK122591.1, read as the reverse complement.
TTTAAGCGAATGGTTTGTTTACTTAATGCTGCGATTGATTGTAGCGAATTCGCTGTGAGATTGAATTACATTCTCTCATTTTGAATTGAATTCTGTTTAACGTTTGAGATATTGTATGAATATCTCTGAGGAAATATTTCAGCATTTGGTTATTTCTTGTGAAAAGAAAAAATTTCATTAATTTGTTAATGACTTGTGCATTCAATTCATTACGAACCCGCACACATGCAACAATTTTTGGTGTCAGAAGTGGGACTGAATGCTATTCACTAGAGGTATGGAAGAACAATTGAGACAGCTCATCACTGCTTTCCAAGAAGGGATGAGAGCTGGCCAAGAATCCGTTAAAGAAAAGATGGAAGCTGGTCAAGATTCTGTAAAAGAAGAGATAAGAGTCAGTGGATCAATGGCTCATTTAAATGATTTAACAAGACAACTGAATGCCTTGGAATGGAATATTGGTAACACGAAACCGACCGTAAAGTGCTGGAACTGCCGAACACCCCAGAGCATGGAAAATAAGAAGCATGATATAAACAGGCAATTAAATGCCATGAGATGGAAAAGCAGTGACAAAAAACCAAAGTGCTGGAACTGCGGAGCTGAAGGCAACCTAGGAAGGAACTGCAGAACACCCCCCGAGGCACGGAAAATAAGAATTTCCTAGCAAGACGCAGGAGGCAAATTAACCACCATATCAAGGAGCCGAGGTTGCCAGATAGTGAAAAACCCTGTTTTAAAGCGCTCAAGATTTCTGCAGTGAGAGTGACAATGGTAATGGACTATCCATCAATGGGCATATCGAGGGAATTCTTTGCAATATGATCATCGACACAGGAGCTAATGTTACTATCATTCGGAATGATTTAGATCAACTATTCAACAATAAACTGATTTGGACGCCATACTGTGTTACCCTCCAGACTGCATCCAGCGAGAAAATGGACATAGAAGGGAAATTAAACGTGAACATTACCTTTGGAAGTGCCACCTACTATCACACAACATATGTGGCGGATATTAATGAACCTTGCATACTCGAATTGGACTTTTTAAGAAAATACAATTTTCCCTTAAACTTCAAAAACAACAAACTGCTTTCAGCATCCGAGGACATGACTATCGATCAACAGAACGGATCCTCAGCTGACCCTGCTCAGAAAGCTGCCGAAATCATACTAGCGTTGAAGAGAAACAAAGACTACCGGCCAAGTCTTCATCCCAGATGCTCATCAGTCGTGATCTTCATCTCCATGTGATCTTTTGTTTGGTCGCCCTCCGAATGCACCTCCATCTCCTGAGGAATACATTCAAGATCTCCAGGCCCGGTTTAATGCACAACTTTGCACGAGCGTGAGTCAACTTGGCAACTGAGAAGATGAAGATCCGCTACAACATGAGAGCTACTGGACATCATTTGAACAAAGGAGACAAGGTGTGGTTGTGAAATCCAACTTGATGGAATAGACTCTGTCTGAAACTACAGTCACCTTGGGATGGTCCATACACAGTCCTAAACAGGCTGAACGACGTCATGGTTCGGATCCATAAGTCATCGAATTAAGCCTAAAGTAGTTCATTACGACAGGTTAGCTCCTTATTATGGTGATAGTACGTGGTGTATATAATTGTAAATAGTAAGACCATGGTCCTTTTTGTATTTAGTATTTGATTTGTATTTAGTATCCGATAGTATTTGATTTGCTGAAAGTTACTTTTTGCAATTATTTTGTTATTGTAATGTAATGTTTATTAAAATTATTCTGTTATTTGATTGATGCCTTAGTTGTAAGTTTGGCTTCCTGTCCAGGGATTGCACTGCCCTGGACATGCAGTCCTTGGGAAGGGGACAGTATTACGGATTTCATATTTAGTTAGCTATTTATTTAGAATTGTAATTAAAATTGTTTTATTTTCCCGTGCAATACAGATGATTTAGCTAGGTTGGAAAAGTAAAAATACAAGAGCGCATCCATTTAATATTTAAAAAATAAATATCCCGTAATTGCTGTTGCCATCGAGGAAAATCGAGATATTTATAGATTTTACCAGAATATTCTAGTGAATAAATAAAAAAGCTTATAAAAGCAGAATGTAAACACCTCAGCTAAGTTTAGCTGTTTTAAGTGAACAGTTTGTTTACTTAATGCTGTGATTGATTGTAGTGAATTCGCTGCGAAATCGAATTCTGTTTAACGCTTGAGATATTGTAAGAATATCTCTGAGGAAATATTTCAGCATTTTATTTTATCTCTTGTGAAAAGAATAAATTTCATTAACTTGTTAATGACTTGTGCATTCAATCCATTACCAAGTTGTACACACGCAACAATATATATATATATATAGTTGATCAGATGTAAGTTTTAAAAAGTTACGACCATACATAAGATGTAAGTTTTAAAGAGTTACAAATGAAGCATGTTGATCCTATTTAACAATTATATTTTCAAAAAAGGCATATTCTAAAAAATGCTGTTTAAGACCACATTAAAGATAAATGTTTGCCTTCAAATGTATATAAATGCCACTTGTTATTTTCATGATTTAAGCATATACAGAAGATAATATAAAGTCAAATTTTATGTAAATTAGTTTTAAACATATTTCATGACTCTTATTTTGCTCAGTTTTTTAAATTACCTGTTATGCTCTTATTGTTTAAATTATAAAGAAAAAGCACTGAATTTTAAATATGAAATAGATGTTACTTTTGTGTCAGTATGTTAATGTAATTATCAGAATAGTAAACACAGACTATAAAATGAAGTTCATTATATTTAATATCACAACACATCCATTTTTTAAACTGATGTCTACAAGTTACATTTTTGCTTTGCTTTTTTTTCATATAAAACATAACTAATTATGATTGTGCAGCTATCACAATTCAGATAACTTACAACATTTTAAACTGACTAGTATTGAAATTTTATAAATTAAAGAAACTTATCACATGGGTGTAAAAATGAATGAACTAAACATTAGCTACATTTAAAAATGCCCCACAATGTTTTCTAAACACCTGATTATATACTCAAAATTATCAGCATTTTAATTATGATTAATTTACATTTTAATTGAAATTTATGAGTATATTAAAAAACTAAACACAACATGCATTAATATATCACTTCTAACTGGAAAGTTTAGTGTTGTTTAATTTTTTAATTAAACCAATAATTCACTCCATGAAATTTGCTATTTGAAAAATGATGAAACACAATCTTCATATGAAATAAACAAATTCAAATTTTTGAAACTGATTCCATGTTACAAGGGCTTAAAATATCAAATATACACCCATATTAAGCATAAAAGGTAAATCTCAAAATAATTTTTAAATGGTCATTAAAATAGCACAGTATAAGGCAAATGCAGTCAAATATAAATAACTATAATTGTTGCATAACATTTTTTTATATCAAGGTAACCCGATTCACATGCCCTGATAAATCTGATGGCAGTATATTGATTAAATAAAATACTGAACAATATATTGATCAAATAAAATGCTCTAGCATATTTTTTAATCATTTAATTCAAGACTGGAAGCAAATAAAGATACTTGCTGATACATAAATTTCACTAATAATAGCTCTAGAACCTTTTAATATCAAAACAGGGGAAAAGTTTAACAAAGTACCTTTATTTTAAACAAGTGAGATTATTATAAAGTAAATTTTGAAACTGATCATCCAGTAAAATGAAAAATTATTAAATGATACAAACATTTTCAAATGCATAAAAATAAATAACAAAGTTGAGATTCAGATATTCTAAATTTTTGATTTCTTTATAATTTTAAAAACCACTACAAAACTATAAAAATATTATATAATTTACATTTTTACTAAATAAAAATATACTAAAACTTCATTTTTAGAAAATATCACAAGACTCTGAATACTGGTATACTAAGTGAATAATCAGCAATAAGGTACAAAATTATAAACTGATCAGCCTACTCAAATAATACAAACTCAATACTTAAATGCAATTAAGAAGACTAGACGAAAAATGCTTCCTAAAAGCTATATATTCTAAAGCATTACATGTCACATGGGGTAAAGAGTCAGAAATATCAGTTTATTCATACACATTTTAATACTGATTATTTCTATTAAAGAATTACCTCAAATGACTAAAACATTTGTAAATATTATAAAACATTATTCAAACAAATGAAACATACTTAAACAATTATATTCCAATTAGATTTTGAAACTTAAAAATTTTAAGTCAGAACAGCATTTATTTCGAAAACTGCTTTAAAAATTCTACATTTGAGTTGCAATTAACATTCATATCCTAGATTTGCAGAAGCCAAGTAACAAACAAACAAAAAAAGCCAAATAATTTAGAGTGCTATAAATCAAACATGTTTTAACGAGCACTTCAATTTGATTTTATCTCATATGTAATGACAAATTTAAGTTACATACAAAAATGCATTATGCAGAGTTTTTAAAGGGAATAAAAATAATTATTAAGTTTTTATTATAAAATATTTTCAAAAGTTTATGTACATCTAAAAAATAAGAATGTAGTAATGTAATTTTAAAATACCAGGTTTTCTACAAGATTAATAAATAATGATTAACTTTATTATAACACCAAATGTTTAAAGATTAATAATAAAATCAATAGTTATATATTTTCTGAAATTATATTAACATAATTGAAATTTAATGTTTTCCTTGTTTGCAATGTTTTTAAAAATTTTAACTATATTGTAATGAAAATGTTCATTTAATTAAAATATGTAACAATAAATACAATAACTAAATGAAAAAAATTGTCAATAAAAATAAACAGTTTTCATAATCCAAACTACCACAGATTAAAAGTATTCATTCATAGGACTAAACAAAAAATTGCCTTGAACATCAAAAGATTTCTGATAAAAATACTTTTACCTTTTATAAAATACCTTCTCTATAAATAACAGTAAATATATTCACAGAAGACTAATCAGAGAAAATGCACAAACTTTAATTTATTCAATAAATCTCATTTTATGGGTAAAGTAGAAAATACAGGTATATAGTTTCACAGTGTAATATTTAACTATACAAATTAAAAAATAAATTCTGCTCGGATATATTTTGTCTTAAAAGTAGAATGTATTTTATAAAAGGTGTTAAAAACCGTTCTAAAAATTTTAGACACTTAAGTACATTTATAATTCATGGAACAGGTAATCTAATTACTTAAAACAATTCAGCAGAGGTACGACTAATATGCATAGTGATTTTTAAGAAATACAAGAACACATAACATTAAAGTACTCAGTTTCTAACTAAAAATACATTGACTATCAAATTTTAATTTAAACTATAAATGCAGAAAATTATGGTCTATAAAATGCATACACACATGTAACTAATGGAAATGTTTTAAATGGTCTAATATATTAAGGTACATATACACCTATATATCTAATCACTGCGAGTTCAAAAATTAAGGTGATTACATACAAGAAATGATAAAAATGAAGTTTAAATAAAAACGTAATTTTTAACTTAGTTTAAAACACTTCCATCAATTAATTTCAGAGTTTTAAAAAAGGAGGGAGGGGGGAGAAATTTTTTAAGTACTTCCATTTTTCAAAATATAATCATTTAATTTGAAAAATTATCTTAGCACTTATTGTATAATTGAATTAAAGCAGAATACTGTTAAACTAAAATTTAGATAATAATTCAGTAACTTACGAACATTTCCTAAAAACATTTCTAACTATACAGAAGAAAGTTATTTTCAAGAAAGTCAACACAGAATTAAGTACACATTTTGGTTCCGAGATTTAAAAAAAAAATTAAGTTTAAATTCCTTATACTTTGAATTTCACATAAACCAAATTTCAATGTGAAGATCTTAAGTCAAATTTTTATAATCACAGTTCATGTGGCAGCTATAATGGGTTTAGGAATGATATCATTTCAAAAAACATTTCTTCCATTTTCATATTTCTGAACATTGGTGTACTTGTAATCAGATAGTGGAAGAAATATTTATGGAAGAATTAATTTAAGTACTTTGGATAAACAATTTCACAGTTAAAAATTCATTTTTAACTCATGAAAATTTTCCCCATAATGAGTAAACTTCATGGAAAATATAAAATTCTATATACATGACGAAACATCTGCTCCCTTCATATTTATTAAATAACAGAAGATCATGGTTTAAAATTCGTTCTCTTTGATAACATTTTTATAGATACTTAATTTCCTTTTAAAGTTTATCATTTCTTTATTTGAATGACAATATTAGTCCTTTTGGTATATATGGTTAGAAATATTTATGTAAATATTACAGATGAGAAGATTCATAAATGGACGCTTTTATTGCAGTGTAGCAATTTTGACTTCCATAACATTAACAATCTCAATTCACTCAGCAATATCTGGATCATGATCTCCTACATAAAATAGGAAGAGGAATGCTAATGCAAGTAGTGATGTTCCAAGCAGGTCTCCCAGAGCTGTTAGATATGGAATAGCCGAATTATCAGGGTCTATTTTTCGTCTCCACATCCAATGTATCATGCAGTATGCAATATATATCAGTAAGAATACCTACATAAAATAAAAAAGTTCAATAACATAAAATATAAATACAAAATTTTCACATGCTTTTTTTTCTATTGGAACTTCATCAGAAAGGGGTTAAAAACAGTGTGCCAAATATGATTGTTTTCTCTAGTAGTCCAGTAATTCCTATTTATATACTTAAATGATATTTCTGTTCACTGTTTTCATAATTTAAAAAGATAAATGTAAGTATTTTATCATTTTTATATATTTACATTTAGATATCAAAATACATTGAATTTATTAAGTTTAATTTTACCAAACTTTATACTCAAATGTAAGTACATGACAACTTCATACATTTTAGTTTTGAAACACATATTTCATCACTTGAAATGTTTTAACTTTTTTTAATACAGTTAATATATGTATTTGACTGTTTATAAAAAAATGCTGACGTTACTGTCATAAAATATTGTACATATTGAAAATTTTCAAATAAACTTTATTCTTTCAATCAACAACAAGCATTATTTAATAGTTTTCCATCACTGGTGACAAACCTTTCTGAACAGGTGCTGTTAATAGAAAGCGGCACATTTTTCAATACCAGATTAAGAAAAATAAATCTGATGTGGACACCACATGACTTCTTGTATGGCCTATAAAATTATACACATTTTTTGATGCACTTCATTTAAACTTATTTCTCCAAATTTCATTAGGTATACATTTCTCATTGAATCCAGTCAGTTCGCATTTTGCAAAAATACATAAAAACTCGCAACATTTTCATTAAAAACTAAAATATAGAAAAACCTAAAACATCAAATTTATTTTAAAACAGTTTAACAAACAATATTTGCAATTAAAATTAAACGTTTCTACAGAAAAAGCAAAAAATTTAGCGAATGGGCAGGAAGAGAAATTTTCATTGTATAAAAATTTAAAGTCAACTTTTGGTCCCACTGAGCAAAAAGAAACTGAAGTAATTTACTATACTGCTAAAGAGTTTCAAAGGTAAACAAATAGCTGCCTTGCTAAACCTACCAAAATTTACTTTAAAATTGCTGATAATTCTACAACTATTGCATGGCGATTAATTAAAGGCATAAAAACCTTAACCAGAACTTAACATAATTCAATCACTTTTAAAGGAAAAAATGCATAATTTTTCAACATATAAGAATAAAGACTTAGAGCTGGCTAAGCCAGGTAAGAGAGATAAACAATGCACATTCAGTTTCTCGCAACAGCAGATTCTCTTGCAACATCTGACAGCCTTCCAATGCATTTCATCATGCAAATGGTGTCTCCACCTATATCAGATTACATGGAACCAACACTACTTGCAAACTGACACATAGGTCTGGCATGTCCCTCTTTAAGGCATTGTGATGTGACTGCGGGATTGCATTTTATGCTAATTTCAAATGCCTACATTCAGAAATGCAACCTCTATCTTGTATGTAAACTGTATGTTTCAACTACCTTTTTTACATTTGCATCTTTACTTTTAGCATTTATTGCTTGTTTTTTTAGCACAAGTGTATATTAGGGTGGAGCAAAAGACTTTTTTTAAATTCATATTGCCTGATTCATTATACGGTTTCCAAATGGGCTAGAAAAAATTGTATTCAAATTTCAACCCAAAATATTGACATTTTGAGGTTTCACACCTCAACTGAATATCTGTACTGACTTTCTAACCGGTTTTATATTTTTTCCGTGAACTGCTTTGTGAAAAATGCCGTTATTAGCATGAGAAATTGCTCCCACACCAAAATATCAAACTTAATGCTAAAATATGTAGTGCAGGATTTATGTATAAGCTGCACAAGCTATAGCTTAGGGCTCCCCCCATACAATTAAAATATAATAAAAAAATCTAAAAGGTTTCAGGTTTTAAATTACGTCCAAAGGGGCCTTTTTTTTCATGTTTTGTGTGTTACCTTTATTTATTAAATATCATGTTCTTCACACTTAAACCATAAAATTCAATTCGACAGCAATATCGCAAAATAATTTTAAAATGAGCATATGTTTAGAATTTCCGATACACAATTCCGCACACTGCAGTTAAAAAGGTTTTTTTCCCCTGTAGAGTTGCCATTGTTCACTTTTAAATCGTTTTAGTTTGTTCATAAAAAATTCGTTACGTTTTACAAAATATGAAATAGATAATAAAACAAATTCCAAATTTGGGCTTCCAGATGTGCATATTCGGGTGGAAACGCACATTATTCAAAACTGAATGGCTCTAGGTACCGTTGTTTTACCACATTTGGAGAAATATACATACATTTATTCAAATTCTTCATTATTTAATATCTTTAAATAAAATACAGGGCTGCAAGATTTGGTGGCAACAGTTTGAAAAGTGATTCAGACTTTAATGTTTCCGATGCAAAATCACAAAACGAAAACAATAGTCTTCGAGGACTAAAGCCGCTTTGGACTAATAACAGACTTATAAAGGACCCCATATCTCAAATAGCTTAGGCCCTTATCCATGATCTTTCAACAATTTTTTATTGTTACTTAGCTGGTTTTTCAGTGTGTTTTGTCAATCCTGCTTTAGGCATTGTTTATGTTGAACCAAGATGATCTCAACTAGAAGTGCATCTTTTTGTAATGTTTTTGAAACTCCAGTACAACTTAAAGTAACAGTTTTACCCACGTATGCTGTTTTAATGAAGTATTGAGTCAAAAATGAGTTATTGTGGAAAGGGAACAAGAAAGACCCATCAGTCAAGTACATTATCAAAATCGTTTTCTGTGGTAGTTCAAGAATTTGGAAGAAAAGCTCCATATCTATAATTCAACAAGAAATTATTCATCTTGTAAGAAATTGCAATGGACAGTACAAAAATGTAAAAAGAATATCAAAATCTTAGAAGGTGGTTGATAAAATAAAAAAAAGATTTCGTCAGTCATACAAACGTTACTTTGTTTGATATTTCTGTATGCAAATGTTTGAATTATGAGCAATGTAAATGTTCCATGAAGATTGCAAGCATAATAAGCATAGATCAAAATTTCTTAACAGATCAACAGCATGAAAGAAAAAACAGCCACTGGGACAATCGACGTTTCTGAAAGGCGAAAATTACAATATATAAGATAAAGACAACAAAAGGAAAATCAGAAATCTAAAGCAAGGGCATATAAGATTCAGAATACATCCCTGAAGATTATGATGATTACATTAGTCAAGAAGACACACATCTGAAAGCAACTGATTCTCAAATTCCCTCAATCTGGAAACTTTAAAGAAACTCCAGCTAAAGTTATTGACAGGAGTAAGCTGCATAGAAAACGTCATTTTGGTTTTATGAGACTACAGTAAAGCCTCGAGGGCTATCTGCCTAAGGGCAAGGATGCCTTCATGGAGGACTTTCTAAGGGAAATTGGCTCATATACACGTTACACATGGGGAAACTACGAAAACACCCAAGCAGCCAGCCCACTCACAGGATTCGAACTTTAGGCCAAAATACCAGTATTCAGCGACTTTACCTCTCAGCCACTGTGGGTCCAGAGAATGTCATAATATATGGTCCCAGCTTCAGTCAACTGCTACATTAATAACACAGTCTTTGTATGGCATCTACTTTGATGAGAGGAAGGACAAAACTAAAATGTATCAGTAGAGAAATTCTTTCTATAGGACTACAGTGGAGGAAGAGCATATTGTTCTCTTGTAAGAACCTGGATGCCTATTCTACACCACAACAAGCATCTTCAGTTTATTTTCCGCCTGATGTCACTAGTAAGGAATATCAGCTTTAATCAATATTCCATATTCTTCAAGTATGGAATTGGTTGAAAATGCAGGGAAAATGGTTGCCACATCGTCAATCTGGCTTGTGCAACTGCTGTACAAGTTGATCATGACTGTGTGTTTCCGCCGCTCATTTTTTCATATTTTGGCAGATCTCTAAATCGGCATTGAATTTAATCAAGAACATGACAATGCATTTGCTCTTCCTGAAAATGTATTTATCGAATATTTCAGAACTGCCAAAATTTGTCATAATAATATGCACTGACCTGAGAGAATATTTGGAGTCACACTCAGAAAATAAGAATGTATTGAAAGAAAGATAGACAAGATGTTTACATTTTTCTTGAAAGGAAATATATATACATCTATTGGGTTGGCAACTAAGTAATTGCGGATTTCACTCATAGATGGCTTCAGTTGAATTTTTAGGTTTGCAGACATAGTACAAATGTAAAACACATTTTGTTATTTGATAGTTGGCAATTCAGCTGTGAATCAGTAAAAAAGTTTTTTTGATCGTTTGCGTAGTTTTCGTTTGGCGTTCGTTGAAAAATGGAAAATCAAAAGGAACATTTTCGTCATATTTTGCTATTTTATTTCCGCAAAGGGAAAAACGCATCGCAAGCTCATAAAAAGTTATGTGCTGTTTATGGTGACGAAGCCTTAAAAGAACGGCAGTGTCAAAATTGGTTTGCCAAATTTCGTTCTGGTGATTTTTCACTCAAAGATGAAAAACGCTCTGGTCGTCCAGTTGAAGTTGATGACGACCTAATCAAAGCAATAATCGATTCGGATCGTCACAGTACAACACGTGAGATTGCAGAGAAGCTTCATGTATCACATACATGCATTGAAAATCACTTAAAACAACTTGGCTATGTTCAAAAACTCGATACATGGGTTCCTCACGAACTGAAAGAAACGCATTTAACGCAACGCATTAACAGCTGCGATTTGCTAAAGAAACGTAATGAAAATGATCCATTTTTAAAACGACTGATAACTGGCGATGAAAAATGGGTTGTTTACAACAATATCAAGCGGAAAAGATCGTGGAGCAGGCCAGGTGAACCAACTCAAACAACATCAAAAGCTGATATTCATCAAAAGAAGGTTTTGTTATCAGTTTGGTGGGATTACAAAGGAATTGTCTACTTTGAACTCTTACCACCCAACCGAACGATCAATTCTGATGTCTACATTTAACAACTAACGAAATTAAACAATGCAGTTGAAGAAAAGCGGCCCGAATTGACAAATCGAAAAGGTATTGTATTCCATCATGACAATGCAAGGCCACACACATCTGTCGTCACTCGGCAAAAATTATTGGAGCTTGGTAGGGATGTTTTGCCACATCCACCCTATATTCTGACCTTGCACCATCTGATTACTTTTTGTTTCGATCTTTACAAAACTCCTTGAATGGTAAAAATTTCAATAATGATGATGATGTCAAATCGTACCTGATTCAGTTTTTTGCTAATAAAAACCAGAAGTTTTATGAACGTGGGATTATGATGCTGCCTGAAAGATGGCAAAAGGTCATTGATCAAAATGGGCAATACATTACAGAATAAAGTTATTTATTTCCATGAAAAAACTGTCTTTGATTTTCTAAAAAAAAATCCGCAATTACTTAGTTGCCAACCCAATATATATATTTCTCTTCTCAATGTAAGAGCATATTTTTCCAGTTTTCCATAAAGTATTTTTCCAACACCTATTTTTCATCAATTAATAATATACAGACATCCGAGAAGTATCTAATTTAAATTCAACAAACGTCAAATTAATTAAAATATAACAGTGTTACGATGAATATTGTGAGCCCTATAAGTAATATCTTTCAATATTAAGTGCAATTTATATTCTGGTAATATATATATTATAAAGAAACTTTTCCAACATCTGCACTTGTAGCGTCAGTTCCGCTTAACCGATTGATATGAGATTGCAAATATACTTATTTGGAGATATGCATTCGAGATTCTGTCAATGGCAACACAAGGGCACTCATGGTTACAGTTAGAGCAACTCGAAAATGTCGAATGGCAACGCCAACTTTTTTCGGTTGCATGTGAAAACCCTAAGTAGTGTTGGAACAGTACCGATATGTCCAAAAATGGACATGTTATGCATACACAAAAAAGAGTTCTGAAAACCGATCAACGAAACACGATCTGGGAACACGCAGAAAATTTGCACATAACAGGGGCAAGATACCAATCACAGAATGCCGATCACCAGATATTCAATACAAGTATATACCAAGTCGTCATTCGGGAATTCGCACATGGCGATGAAATTACTCTTCCAGGGAAAGTTTGTGGTGAATTGATAAAACTGCATTATCAAAATAGGATGAACACTACTACCAGAATTTCATAGGTGGAATGCACTCAATGACATCATTTGGATGCAAGATGGTGCACCTCCACATATAGCGAGGTTTGTTAAATGGTCCTGGAACACCATTTTGGTGATCGCATCATCTCACGCCATTATCCTTTTCCGTGGCCTCTGCAATCCCCCGACCTGACGCCTATGGATTTCTGGTTTTGAGGATATCTCAAATGTACAATTTACCTGTGCAGTCCACAAACAAAGGATTTTATATGGCGTGAGATTGCAAACATCCTTCATGCCATGTTGCATTCAGTGGTATTATCCAGTCTCCTGATGCAGTGCATACTTGCCTGTGATCGCACTCATGTGGAAAATGTTGATCTAAATAAACGTATTCTTTTATATGATATGTGTTGTCATCAGTGATTGGTGTTATGTCTCTGTCATATGCAAATTTTCTACGTGCACCCAGATCGTGTTTCGTTGGCCGGTTTTCAGAACTCTTTTTTTAGGTATGCATAACATGCCAGTTTTTGGACATATCGATATCGTTCCAAAGGGTTTTCGCATGCGCTGAACATTTTGCAACCGGAAAATGTTGCCATTGCCACTTGACATTTTTGAGTTTTTGCAGCTATAACCGTAACCACCCCTGTGTTGCCATTCACAGAATCTCGAGCGCATACCTCCGAATAACTATATTTGCAATCTCATATCGATTGGTTAACCAGAACGGATGCTAGAAGTGCAGATGTTGGCAAAGTTTTTTTATAACCACCCTGTATATATATATATATATATATATACTACATTAAAAAGATTATAAAATATAAAATTTTTGTAACTATTATGATACTTTTATAAATTTTTATTTGTATCCTCATTAGAATTTAAAACTATTGATTGTTAATATAGTTTATTTTAAATAAAATGTTGATGTCACATGTTTAAATTAATAAGCTCTCTTGCAGAGGGGGTTAAATAATGAATCTGTTTAAACGACACAGTGATCATATCACTATGTTCATGGATCACCATGAGAATAAACTCTGAGTAAAAACTTTAAGGCCAGTAAACATTTTTGAGAAAATGTAAAATGAAATAAAAGGGATTCAAATAATATTAATTATTAAAGTTCATTGATAAGAAATAAATGCTATAAGCATAATTTGTAAATGCATAATTATGAGAAACATGTGGTTATTTACAAAGTTAGTATTTCTGCCTGAGTAAAAACTTTAAGGCCACCAGTCATTTTTTAAAAATAAATATAATAGTGTAATTACCATTGCAACTACTAGCTTGTGACAAAGCTGCAATTTTCATATTTGTCATACGTTTCTTCAAAGTATTGGTGATCTTTGTGAAGATGGCGAAGGGTAAGAAGTTAACTGATCATGAAAGAGGAGAGATTGGAAGCTTTGTCTTCAACAAGAATGAGTAGTCGTACTATTGCGATAAAGATAGGAAGTTCAAAGATTGTAGTCAACAATTTTTCAAAATTGAAAGACAATTATAGTAAAAAGAATACTGGGGGAAGACCTAAAGCTTTGTCCTCGCGTGATGAAAGAAGAGTTTTCCAACTTGTATCTCCTGGAAAGTACTCAACCAGGAAACTGATTCCAACGACAGGTTTAGAAGTTTCTCAAAAAACGATTTATAACACAATTAGAAGGTCTGGAAGGTTCACTTATACAGCAAAATTGACTAAGCTTCAGTTACTGCAGAGACACAAAATAGTGCGTTTGAACTTTGGCCAGAGAGTCATGACCTGGGACAACCAATAGATAGAAATTATTTTTTCTCACGAAAAAAAAATGGAATTTGGATGGACCAGATGGCTGGAATTTCTACTGGCATGATATAAGAAATGAAAAAGAAATATTCTCCAAGCGCCAGTTAGGTGGAGGGTCTGTCATGACTTGGGGCTGTTTTGCTTACAATGGTGTGGGCTCAATTGCATTCGTTTCAGGTAGAATGAATTCACAAGGATACCAAAATGTCCTAACAAATCATCTTTTGCCAAATGCTGAATGTCTTGCTGGAGAAAATTGAAAATATCAGCAAGACAATGCATCGATCCATTCGAGTAACAGCACAAAAAATTGGTTCCAAGTCAACAATGTTGAAACTGTGAAATGGCCAGCTAGATCACCTGACCTCAACCCAATCGAGAACCTTTGGGGTGACTTAGCAAGAAGAGTTTATGCAAATGGGAGACATTTTACATCAACAACAGAGCTGCAATCTACTATCGAATATGAATGGTATAAAACCGACCCCACCCTTTGTCAAAAACTCGTTTCATCCATGAAAGCAAGAATATTTGAAGTAATTCGAAGAAATGGCTCCTACACAACCTTCTAAGAATTTGTAATTATTTTCTTATATGTTATTTTCTATGTTGGCCTTAAAGTTTTTACTCAGGCTCAAATATTCATCTGTGTGTTCTGTAATATTTTCTAATAATAAAATATTTGCAATTTTTCTACTTTTTTTACTTTTATTTAAGCTCAATAATTATCAATCAAATGGTATTTTAATTCCCCAGTTTAAATGTTTCCATTTTCTCAAAAATTTTTACTGGCCTTAAAGTTTTTACTCAGGCTGTAAATGGTCATTATGTCTTTCAAATTGATTCATTACTTGTAAATTGCTAAATGATTAAAATTTTTAACAATGAGAGTGGCTGAGTTTTAAAAATCGATTGCGTCATTTGACATACAACAAATGAGACTAAGTAATGAATTATAGAAGTACCAGTAGATTTCAGACTTTTGTTATTTACGTGAAATGAAAGTAGAGAAATTTCTCATGTTACGCGGAAGGCGGTCAAATGAAAGTAGAGAAATTTCTCATGTTATGCGGAAGGCGGTCCTTTTAAATTTTTACAGTTTATTCTAAAATACAATCTCTAGAATAAGTACAAAATATTACAAACGTTTATCACAATTACTGCAAGTGCTGCTGGTTGTGAGAATTTTCCAAATAAAAATCATTTTAAAAGTATTTTAAACAAAAAATTGCTTATTTTGCATGTAAGAACTTAAAAGCTATAAATGTTTTCGCATTTAGGGAATCATTTCTGCCTACATTATAGAAACTGGAGCAATCAAGTAGACTTCTACAATGTCATCCAGTGTTTTGAAGACAAAACAAAAATTTTAAAATATTGGAATTAAATTTTTCTTCAAAAATAAGTGTAAGTTTACTTCCCTATACATCACTTTTTTAGTTATTTGTTTGTATATCAAGAAAGACGATAAATTCAGGGACTACTCTGAGAGGCAAAATTATCTCTAGCTAAACCACTGACCTGTCCGCAATGAAATGATAGAGAAACGTGCTCAAATAACTATTCCTAGATGTTTAGCCATGCACTATAAACTACATCGCTTGTCTGTACTATGATTGGTTTAAAGCTGCCTGAAGACCTGTTCCCTCTCAATGAAGTCAAATAGACCCGATCGCGTATCAAACGAGGACCACAGAATGGTTTTCTCCATAAAGTTGGAAGTGTTACAACGATAGTGGTTTTTTTAAGTCAATACTGTATGCTCTGTTGTGAATGAGATCCAATGACCATAGAATAGGCATCCTGGTTCTGTACATATAATACCGGATTCTAGGTCCAGTGCAGATATTACACAAAGCATCACCAACATTGCTACATAGAAAGCAATTGAACTTTCGAGACTGGTTGCTGTTGGGTGTGATGGAATAAGCATCAACAATGGGGAGAAAAATGACGCAAATAGACGTCTTGAGATCTTTGCTGGTCATAAACTGCATTAGTTTATATGCTTGTTGCACACCAATAAATTGCTTCTTCATCATTTTTTCCAGAAGATTGATGGACATATATCTGGGCCACAAGAGTTTTCTGGAACAATTGGAAAATCCGTGAAACCCTTCCCATGACAGGGGAGGGTGGTGCATTTCAGATCTAGCAAGCAGGAGCCCTGAGAAGATGACTCACTACACGCAACAGAATTCTCAGTCTTTATGTATAAACCGCTGAATCAACAGACGACTTGAAGCTACTTGAATATTTTGTAAAAGTTTATGTGCCATTCTGAGAGCAACACATGGAGTATATCATATTTAGAAAATGATCCAGTAAAGTTCATTCTTGCCAGAAAATTTTAAGGAAATTGTTCATGAAGTTAGAACATGAACATGAAGTATTCATGAAGTTCAGAGGAACTGTTGTTTTGCTCACTCTGAAAACATCCTGCTGCCGATTCTGGAAGATGAATGAGCACATATACATGAACTTAGCCTGAAAAGAATAATGAAACAAGAAAAACTGACTGGAAAGGGAAAATACAACAATTTGTGCTTCCCAAACTGAATTTCAAAGCAGAGAAGTGTTATGATAAGATTTGATGAGACAATCCCTTCGAACCATTGGCTACCTTAAACCTCAGCAAGGAAGACAGAGAGAGCTTTCAGTTTGAAATAGGAAAGCTCCCTTGCCGTTCAAGAAGTAGATAGGCACACAAGACTCATAACAGAAATGTCATTGGCAATATGTGGTGCAGAAGCCAGGGATGGATTCATACGCAGTCGAATCAAGTTCTGGAATGAACTTATGAAGTTCAACACCAAGATGAATTTCTTTGGTTCTCTTGTAGAACCTGAAGATAATGAGCAATTAAATTGAAACTTTTTTACTGGCATCTTTTTACCAATTACAACCATATGTTTTGTCACGAAACAAAAATGTTGTAAAAAATCAAAAAAATACATTGTTAAAAACAGTTTGATGTTTTCATTGACATTGATTTTTTTATTTACTTTGTGTGGAAACTTACGATGACGAATAATTAAGCTGCAATATTTTTACTGTCCCCCCCCAACTAGCAGAATCATTTGTTGAGCCAGGAAAATTTTGAAAAACAAAAATTTTTTTTTGTCTTTTTCACTCTACCCTAGTAAGTATGTGTGTATGCCTGGTGTGGCCATTTGCAATACAAAAGGAAGGTACACAATTTCATGCTGTAGTAGCAGTCCCATATACAAAATTTTGATGTTCTACAGCTAACTGTTTCTGAGTTATGCCAGATACATATGTACATACAGACATCACAAAGTCCCTTCTGAATCCACTTTAAAATCCCTTTTGGAAGGAGGAAAAGAGTCCTTCATTCTCTCTGTAGCAACAGATGTCGCTCAAAAAATTCATTCAAGTGGATTTGGGAGCAGTAAAAATTGACGTTTTCGTTTAAAAACGATACGCAAAATTTTTTGTGAATACAATATTTCCTTTATTTTGTACAAGGAAGTAAAAGCTGGTTAAGTAACATCAATCAGAATAAAATTTAGTACTTCAGTTAAAAAGGATCACATTCATATTACATGAATTTACATTTGACACAAAAAATTCTTTCCTAAATAAAAGTAATTTTTTATTAATATTTTTTATGGACTGGATCATGCATGAACTGATTACAGTTAGTTTTAATATTCATCACTACACTACATGGTGTTACTATTTGTCATTTTAAACTTACATTTTACAAGTGCCTATCCTGTTTCCACTCGGAAATATTATGCATCTAATGAACATTCATGTGTGTTCTTAGCATCAAAAGCTGCTTCACCTCTACAGAAATGTAGCTAAAGATGTGGCCATGAAAGTTACCAAATTATGCATATTATATTTCTAATATATTTGCAGGATTAACTTTTTTTGCCGTTTTAAAACTCATTTTATTAAATATGTGTAATAAAAATACAAAAATTACTAACTTTCTGGATATACAAAATCTTGTGCTGTTTTGCAACATTATGCATTTAGCCAGTTTTTTAGTTTTTAAATGCACTGCACTTAAAAACTAAAAAAATGTCTGAATGCAATGAATGATTTTTAAGTGCAGTACACTTAAAAAGTTATGTGCTCAGATTTTGATTCAAGTTGAAATTCTTGAAATTATCACTACGACACTTAAATTCTAAACTGTAAATTATTGCTGAAATTTTAGGTACACAAAGATTTATAGATCCATTTTCTTGTTAATAGTTCTTAATGTAAAAGTGGAGTAAGTTACCGAATAGTAACAAGCGATCTACCTCATTAAGCACAGTAAAACAAAAAAAATTATGTTTTTTACATTTTTTACCATCTCTGAAGCTTTTTGAACAACATATATTTTTAAGCTAAAATAAAATTTTATGCAATGTAGCATTAAAATTCATATTTTGAGAACAATTTTCTATTAGGAATATTGTACTAGTTATGAAAATTAACAGATGATATAGAAATATAAAGGAGTATATAATAAAAAAATTTGAAGACTTCCATGTTTAAGTTAACTTTCCTATCATTATTGCAATGAATTGCTTTATACTCATCTAGAAACTTTGCAGAAAATGCAATAAAAAGGTACAGATAATGAAGGTACTGAATAAAAGGGCACCAAGGTGAAAATGTATTGCAAGATAATTTAAAAGATTCTCATACTGTTGATTCTGATTAATAACTAGTCTCGTTTCACTGAATTTCAGTTGGGTTACGACAGTTATAATGTTATCGCAATGAGCTTAACATGCATCCATATGAATTTCATGTTACTGTATAAATGGCTGTAGCCTAATTTAATCTTTAAAAAGTCAGCTAATTCACTATTAGAGATTTTCTCTCCTGTTTATGATGGTAATGTGCAATTTGATGCAAATTCTTTCTAAAAATAAAAATGGAAGTCAAATCATATATGGTGGTATCTGATAGCACTAGAGATGGCTTTTTTATATATAAAAATTTAAATGACAGTGGGAATGATATATAATCATGTATGCAGAGAATTTTATGTATAGATGGCACTATATACATGTAATGTTTGATTGAAAGATGTTTTGATCACTGCAGAAAGAAACTCTGTCCTGTAATGACAAAAACATGTTTGTCTTTAAGTATATGTTTTAGTGTTGTATTTGAACTTAAACTTCATGAATTGTCATGGCTCAGTTATTCATGCATTCCATGAATTACTAATAAGCTAGATCCTCCCCTTGAAGATTTGACAGAATTTAATAATATATTTATTCAGAAGAAAAAAATTATTAAATTACTGGAGATAAGCAACCCCGTATAGCAGTGCTCCTACAACACAATTTCATTCTTAACCCAGTACAAGATAGTATTACATGGGCCTATGAAGTATTTTCTACTAGTTAAGTAAAATTAATATTATAATCAATATGAAAAAAATTCATTTGTCTATTAACAGTGCAAATATAATAATTTCAAACTACATTAATTTTCAAAATTAATAAATAATTCTAAAGATCAATAATTAAAATTTTATCCTGAGAATTTAATGTAGCATAAATAATATTCTATATTGCTCACACAATTTGAACAGGGTTGCCACTCAAACAGGAGAATGAAGTTCCCTGACTTTTCCATGTGTGTTTTAAGAAAATTCCAGTCTCTCTCCGTAATGCACTTTGGCTGTGCTAAGCGGTAAATTAATTATGGTGCCACTTGAAAACACAAAAATTTGCCAATTATACATGACTTATAATCCCCAAAGCATTACTATTTTAACTATAATAGTTGTTTCCTTCACTGAAGCTTGAGATTAGACTCTGTCCAATCTGCATTAAAAAATGTCTTTTTTTTTTTTGCAGACATTTTGCAGCTAAACGAAAGAAAGAAATCTATTTAATGATATTTTTTAAATAAATTTAGGTATTTTATATTTTGTTTAGCAGCATACATAAGCAAAAAAATATGTGCATTAAATTTTGTAATGTTATGTCATCATACTGCTAGAATTAGCTTCAGGATTATGCTAGAGCAGAAATTTGAAAATATTATTTACTAATAATAAATAAATTTAGAGGGACGAAGCAACATTAAATTATATGAATAACATTAAAATAATTAAAAACTGAATTACAATAATCAATGATATTTTGACGAATATAATTATATTAAATGGTTAGCCTAGATGACTGATTACTATTTTTTTATTTTACTGCAAAATTCAAAAGAGGCATTTATTAAAAACGAAAAATTTTTTTAAAAAATGTTTAAAAGATTTTGCGGTAAAATCCTACTATACGCTACGGCCTAGGCCCAATTTTGTAAATTGCTGCCAACACGAAAACGATCTGTTTACTGCTCATTATAATGTTGCCAAATAAATCCTGTGTGTACCGTACATGGAGATTAGATTAGTAGAATACATGGAGGCTATTCTAACCTCCATGGTACCGTATACTATGATTAAACCGATTTTGTTTCATACAAGAATACATATTTTCTTTAGTTCAACATGCACTGCACATGCGAGTCTCTCGATTCTCGAGGTTACTGGAAACCAAAACTGCTGGAAACTTGCTTTGTCTTTCTATAAGACAGTCTGATTGGAGTGTGAAAATTGGCTCTGTGCCAGCTGCACGTATGACGCTAAGGTGCGTCAGGAAAGGAATCGCTTCCAACGTCGACGCAAAACTCTCGTTTTTTGGGGGGATTGCTGTATAAAATTCACTGACTTTTCCATGAATTCTTTGGTCAATTTTCGAATTTCCCGATTTTTTCTGGTTCTCCCATTTTTCCAGGTAGCATGGCAACCCTGTTTTAACAAAGCCATTTAAAAATCAAAGTAAAATACAGGGTGTTTATAAAGTCCCGGACCCATTTTGATGTTTAATAACTCATAAAATAATAAAGATAGATTAAAATTTATAACATAAATGGTTAGAAAGACTCAAAAAGTTTCATGACCCTTGTCAATGAACTTCCACGTATGCCCCTTCGTTGCACGGAGAATATCAAGTTGATATTCAATTTCACGCCAGGTACCGGCAAGCATGTCGGCATCTACAAAGGGTATTGCAGTTGTAATTCTGGCTTTTAGGTCATCAATGTTCGACCCTCTCCTCCTGTAAACATTGTCCTTTACAAATCCCCAAAGGAAAAAGTCCAGCGGCGTTATATCAGGTGATCTGGGTGGCCAAGGAATTGGACCTCCTCGCCCAATCCATCTTTCTGTAAAATGGTCATTCAAAGAACTACGAATGATGGTACTCCAATGAGATGATGCACTATCTTTTGCAAAAAGACGTGGCTGAAGCTCTTCTAGTTGTGGAAATACGAAGTTTTCCAACATGTCTAAGTATACGACTAATGAGACCGTCTTTTCTGTAAAAAAGAAAAGGCCCAATGACTCGGTCGTGCATTAGTCCACGCCACACATTAACCTTTGGAGAATCCCTTTGTGCCTCAAGGTATTCATGGGGGTTTTCAGATCATAATTAGAACTAATAAGCAGACGCTATTTAAAAAGTACAGATATTTAGACTGGAAAATGAAATTATCTGAAATTAAACACACACGCAGACAATATTTACAAAAGTAAAGATATTCAAACTTGAAAATATATAAGTTATTCCATCAATAAATGTCATAAGTTTGTTTATATCTTCATTATTTTATGAGTTATTAAACATCAAAATGGGACTTTATAAACACCTGTATATTACAGCATGAAAGATTCAATTGTCATTTTTACTTTTTCAAGCATAATATCTTAATGCTGCTTAAAGTCTGCTTTTAATACAATAAAAAATTCAAACGCACAATTTTCTCAATGTTTGTCATACTATGACTGTGATAACTGCTTCAAATCATGACTTTTCATATTTTTTTTTATTTGACAATAATGGTATTTATTACTGGGAACCATCATTTGGTAGTTCCATAATAATTTCTAACTTAAATTTTACAGGGTATATAAAACATTTGAGAGGGAATTTATAAGCAATCACTATCATTAATTTTTTTTAAAAAAAGAGAAATTTCTCTCAGAATTTACAGATTTATATAACAAAAACTGGAGCCGATTTTAATTTGATTAAACATTTTAATTTTTGTGCAAAATTACTTAAATATAATTGTGGTAAATTATTAAACTGAAACTACTAAAAATAAAGCCTCTATGTTATAATAATTTTGAAATAAAAAATGAAAGCCAACATAATTTCAATTTGTGTCTAATGCAAATAAAATTCATTTTAAAATAAAATCCCCAGGAAAAGGAGGGGGGTCAATAGTAAATCCAGGATAAATTGTTTAAAGAAATGCAGATTACTTTTAAACTATATGCACAAAATATTTTACAAGGCAATTTCCCAAAAGAATCAAATCAAATCTGCAGTGCTCTATATAGAAATGTAACAGATGGTTTACAAGATAACATAAAACATTAAAATTTATCAAGTTTTATAAAGTAGTATGTCCAAAAACTCCTGAATGCAATAATTTACTTCATACTAAAGACTTTCTGCAGCATGCTTCACTAATCCCACTTTTTAAGTCTTCTAAAGTTCCCCCCTTTTAAATAAACAGAATATTTATGTCTAATAACATTCATCATTCCATTAAATATTAAATGCCAATTTTCTCCCTCTAAAGCATACACATAGGAGAGTTGCATTTATTTACTGAACATGAAAAAGGACAAAATATATTTGCCTATCTTTGAAAGAACTAACTTTCAATCATTTTAAAAGGTAATTCATTAGAACCAAGAAATTTTTGTCTGATCTGTTTATTCCCTCCCTCTCCAACTACAAAAAAATGATTTAAAACTATCTTGTTATATTATATAAAATATAGAAAAGTTCCATGACTAAATTTAAACAGGAAATGTTATCATAGCAATAATATTTCTCACTCTTAATTTTATATCAAAGTTTAGATTTATTTTAAATATAGAAAAAAAAAATTGCATAAATCAAAAGCAACTTTACCTGTATTAAGGCAACAGTCAGATATACCACAAGAAACAGAGGTGTCAGAGTTGTCTTACCCCCATTTAATAATCTTATTAAATATGCAAATATCAGATGCCCAGGGAGTGCCATTAAAAGCAAAACTCTGCCAGAACGAGCATGTGCACCTAAAAACAAATTTCAAAAACAAAGATAAAATTACTACATACATGCAATATTATAAACTCAAACATTAAAATATTTATTTTGACAAATTCAAGTACTCTGGAATATACTTTTGAATTGTTAATGAAAATTTTCAGCACACAGTTTTATTAAGTTTGAAATACATGAATAAAAATCTGCAACATAATTTTAAAAATCCAATTTTTTTATAACAAAAGCTTAGCAATAAAAATAAATGTAATTAATATATATCTTAATGTAATACAGTATTATATAAGATTTAAACTCAAATTATACAATATGTAATAAATAATGACAATAATTGTAACAGTGACAAACCAAATGGGACTTAACCAAACAAAGATCTGACAGACCATCTCTTTAAGAAAAATGCCTTCATGCAGTTTATGAGGAAAATGTTTATTTATGTTTACATTACACATAAGGAAAACCACACACAAACAAAGGTTTTAAAAAAGTATTTTCTCACATATAGGAAATAACATACCTCTGACTAACTGCATTACATGAAAGACATGCCTATATAAATGAAATATACAAGAAATATGGTTTTCTTTGTCCTTTGCTATATTTTCATTTTAATTTTAATCTCTGTCTAAGCAAACAGAAAAAAAGCGCAAGCTACAGATTTTTCAATTCAGATGATTATCTTGTATTCCAAATGTGATGAAAAATCAAAATCTTTCCAGAACCGTTTGATATCCCATTTCTAAAAAAGATTTCAATATTTTCAAGGAGCATATGAATTAGATATATTATTTCCCTTTATTCTATACCAACTTCAGTATTATAAACATTCTCTATTCCTAAAAATATTAAGAAATTTATGTTAATATAATATCATTCTGGAAAATATAACTGGCATTCTTTCTTGCACATGTCCACTGGAGAAACTCAATAAAACTTAAAAAATAATACATAAAAAATCTAACTAGTCCTGCCTCTCTACAGGAAGGCAAAGTTGAATTTGACGTAAGATTTAACATTACAACAAACTAAATTCAGATAAATGCATAATACCTCATGTTCTATATTAGTGAAAAATATGGTTACATTACAAGTAACAACTACATGCACTAAATTCGCTATTCTAAAATTAAAAGCTTCAAAACAGAAGAATAATATAAAGGTTAATTACGAAGTTCCAAGATATCTAATAATTCAGATGAGAAACATATTATTCTCAAAAAATATAAACAGAAAAATAACATTTTTAAAGTTATAGAAATTATAAGTACCCTTTAATAGTCATTACCTCAGATTTAAAAAATGCTTAGACAGACAGACACA
The DNA here is from genome assembly GCA_000611955.2 of Stegodyphus mimosarum. Taxonomy (NCBI): domain Eukaryota; kingdom Metazoa; phylum Arthropoda; class Arachnida; order Araneae; family Eresidae; genus Stegodyphus; species Stegodyphus mimosarum. Next base: position 700,550 of record KK122591.1, on the reverse strand, counting down.
CACACACACACACACACACAAAATCACATTTATAACTTAGCAAATTTTAGAAATGTATTCAATTTAGCCACAGAACTTGTTAATGAAGTTCTTGTTTATGCTAAACAAATAACCTGGAAGTTATGCAAAAACAAAAATGTCTCAAGAATTATACGAATAGTAAGCAGTGAAATTTTTGATTTTAAATGGTTCTTTAACCTTTAAAAGATGGTAAAGTTCGGAAGGGTTTCACTTAAAAAGACTGGTAATAAGCATGCATTTTCATCATCTTTCAGCTGTCATTAACAAAGTACTACTCTTTTGATACCTTTCCTTTAGGGGATTTTCCTTGTTAATTTTTGGATAAGAGACTAGGAAATACAAAGGAATTTTGTCTCTTTTTTGCTGCCTCTTTTTCCTAAACTAGGGAAATGCACAAAGTTGCGATTTTGAAGTAATTGTCGAATAATGAAATAATATAAAGGCCCTTGGTAGCAAATAACTCACAGGTACACTTAAAATCAGTACATATTCTAAACAGTTTGAGCTTATTTTTCAAACTGAACATAACTTAAAATTACATGTATTGATTAACAATTTTAATTTATACTTGAAATGTTTGACCATTTGCTTCATTCATAAATCAGCAATATGAATTTATTTTTTATAAAAATTATGTAACAGCTTATAGTAATATGTTAAACAAACCCTTCCTATTTTTGCTATATTAACTTCTTTTACAAACTAAACACAGTTTAGAATTACATGCACTGATTTACAATTTTAATTTATACTCAAAAATAATGTTTGGCCATTTGTTGCTTGCATAAATTGGCAATTTGCATTCATTTTTTAAAATTGTATAACAACTTATACATTAAACAAACTCCCTTGTATTTTTTAATATTAGCTTCCTTTCCCTTTCTAAGAAAAAATTTATTGATTTTTTCCCATTGTATTTTAAGTATTTCATCACTCCATTGTATCACTGTGGAAATAGCTTTATTTCCTTTAGCATGCTTTTTTTAATATTCTCCTTTTTCAACTTTAATTTGGATTTTGGGTAATTCCTAAGTTTAAAAAAAGTTTACTGATTATGTTTTCATTGTATTACATTGCATTTTGCATGTTTTAGACAGCTATATGTTTATTTGTCTTTTATACAAATCTACGCTTTTAATTCCATTCTATACAAAACTTGCCACACTCAACCTTCAAAACAAGAGGAAGGTCACTGTCTACTACTACATAAGGTTTCTCAAAACCCAGCTCATGGGGTTTGCACTCTTTATATACATATATTTCATGCTAATTTAACAAACTTTTGATAAAAAAACACTCAGCAATTTAAAAGCTTTGCATTGCCATTCTGCACAGCATAAGATATATGTTTCAAATTTAATCAGAAAACTTGGTGATATAAAAAATTCTGTTGCCACTCAAGAAAATGCAATTATATTCTCTCATATTTAATAAATAAACTCTGCTATTTAAGACAAATATGTTGCCACTGCCCAAATTAAAATATTTTAAAGTGTGTCATCGTTTAGCAAAGCATAAAATATTTAATTTTTCATGCATTAACATATGCATAATTGCATCACATGCATTTTCTTTGCTTTCTGAAAGTGAATTTGTAATAATCATCACAAAGCATTACTTTTCACTGTGAAATCAATTATGACAACAAAATGAAAATCGACTGCTCGATCTACATATCAAGCATGAAAGAAAAAGGCATCATGAGATTCAAAAACAAATAAGCAACAGGAAGCAAACATTCGAGTATGCACTACTTGATCCAGACGAACACACTGCACACATTTAAATCTTGGTGCATTCCATTATAATGCTAATTATGATTACAGTCTTTATCCAAGAATGGTCGTTGAAAAGAGTAATAAATTATGCATGTATTGCGGAGCCCTCACATTTAAGAATGAAGCATCAGAAATGTGCTGTGTGGATAGAAAAAAGAAATTGCCAGAATTAAATTCACCAGCTGAACTATTATCAGTCTTGGTATCAAGTGACACAAGCCAATCGAAACATGCAAAATATGCATTAAGAAAAAATTTCACAACAGAATTAAAATACAAACACTTTCTTTTCTTTAGGTAGCATTGCATTCCAGGTAACAGTTGATTAAATACAAAAATTACAATAAAAATGGGAAATATAAATAAAACAAACATTTTTGAGGAAAAGCTGGTGAAATGAATGTTAATAAAACTGCAAGTAGATTTCCCAAACTAACTTTCTTTATTTATATAGACTTACCAGCAGTCGAGCAGTAAAATTAATACTGGTAGATGGATTTAGATTACATTTTGCCAAACTCGCTGGCTGCATGTGGCCTCCTGTGTATCATAAATACCAAACAGTTTCCCTTAAAAAATTCTCCAGTAAGCCCCTTCTCCTTTGGGCTGATAGTCCTCTGTGGCTTTACTCAAAATCCAAATACTACGATTTTTATTTTTACACATGCATATAAAAATTGGAATTGTCATAAAAGATAAACTGTCAAAATTTAAATGCTGCTATGCAGGTCACTTAAACAAGAATTTAGCTCGTATTTCCGTTATGCACAGTAATGTGAGGAATATTAAGCTTACAAATAAATGTTTATAAAATAATATTCCTTGTTATTACTCCACCAGTGATAACAATTTCATTCTTAATTTTTAAGAAAAAAACTAGACTTCTATTGAAAAGGAGAATTCAGCCTTGCAGTAAACTGTAATGAGATAAATTAATTAGTATAGATAAAATTAGGTAGTAAAATTGTATAGTATAGATAAATCAGATTATATGATTATGCTACCGCTGTTAGACTATACATACAAGTAACACCTTTAAGGACTTCCTATGCAACACTAGCCCATATGTTTCACTTGAAATTAAAAAAAAAAACAGTTTATGCAGCCATTTTATCCAACAGTGGCAAACAGAACCTTTCAGAACTACCAGTATATATTACCCTCACTGATATGTGAATAGGTGACATTCAATTTACCAAATACATGACCTCTGACTGTTAGGCATCATGATAGGTATCATTTCCAATAAGAAAGCAGTTGCAGCAAAATGGATTTATACACACACATACATTTTATTTATTTATGATATGCTCTACCACTAGGCACTATGCAGCACGAAAGGGACGCCCCAGAGGACATTTTAAGGGAAACTGGTTCATATCTGCATTATGCATGGGTGAAACCCACAAAACGCCTGTGCAGCCAGCTTGTTTGCCTTGACTCGAAACCCTGACCGAACTCCCAGCATTCAACGGCTTTTACCATACCACTTGGTTGCTGGTGAACTATACACACAGTTGTCATATACTTAACATATGTATATGGGTATCCATTTATCCATGCATATAATATGCATATATGTACACAATTAGCATACAGAGTGAACCTGAATGAGTGAGCAAAACTTTAGGGGATGATAGAAGTTATCTATACAAGCAATATTCGTCACAGAATGTATGGTTGGAACGCAAACATAGAGCCGCTAGGTAGCATTGTAAATAATACAAAAAAGTCGATCTCGCATTCAGCAGTATTTTCTACTGTGGACTGCCGAGATGATGGCTGGTTACACGAACCACAGAATGGTCAATATGCACTTTGTGTATAGTGCAACGGATGGGAATGTGAGTGAGGCACAGAGACTTTACTGGGACTATTTTCCGATGAGACACACACCAAATCGTAAAACATTCAAATGTTTGCATCAGCAGCTGTGTGAAACGGGATCCTTTGATGCAGCCAAGCAAGACACAGGATGTGAAAGGAGCATCCTGACACCTCAACTTAAAGACATTCTGCATAGGGTGAAAGATAAACTGGGATGTAGCACGTGAGCATTTTCCCATGATAGAAACGTGTACCAAGTGATGGTTTGCCATGTGCTACAGAAAGAATGCACCCATATTGTACACAGAAGGTACAATCATTATCACCAATGGACTATCAGCCACGTGTTGATTTTGCACATTGGTACCTCCATTAGAATGCATAGCAGCCGGATTTTGGTGCACATATTCTGTTTACAGGTGAATGCATTTTTTCCTGTGAAGGTGTTTTTAATACCCACAATTCACACACATGAGCAACTATGAACCCGCATGCCAGATGTCCTCATTTGTTCTAATGACAGTTCTCCATAAATGTTTGCACAGGGTTCCTCCATGATCATTTAGTTGACCCATACCTCCTGCCACACTGTCTGGATGGTGAATCTTATCACACACTCCTATGAGAGGTGCTGCCGAAATCCGATTCCAACACCTATCAAAAGTCAAGAATGTGGTTCCAGCAGGATGGTACACCTGCACACTTCAGCTTAGATATGTGGAATACTTTAGATGCAAAGTTCCCAGGGCGATGAATTGCACGAGGTGGTCCCATAGCTTGGCCACCATCACCGGATCTCTCGTGTTTGAACTTTTTCCTGTTGGACCATATGAAAACCCTAATCTATAAGTGCCCCATTGAAACCAATATGGTAGTCACCAGGACCGCCATTGTTGCCATTGATATTCGGGAAATGCCTGTCGTTTTTGCAAACGTACGTCAATCCCTATCCCACAGGAGTGAAGCCTGCATTACACCTAGCAGGTCTTTTGAGCAACCTCTGTTAAATAAAATGTTTTCTGCAGTATGTCCTGCTATTCTTGTATTAATTCTTTAAATATGGCAGTGGATCCTTTAACTTTTCATTGCATTCTGACCATACATTCTATAACGAATATTGCTTATATAGCTGCCTTCTATCCCCCCCCCAAAGTTTTACCCACTTGTTCAGATTCATTGTATATACACGTTACACTTTTGTGTTTGTGTTGCATATGCATGCATACCTCATTTGAATATGTATTCAATGGTCTAGACCACTCAATCACTGATAAGCTATGCATATGCACACTTGTATAATATTAACCTTATATACATGCACCTGTCCATGTACATATGTGTGTGTGAGTGATACATGAATCTTATTTCCATATTTTAGGCCAAAAAGGTTTTTTTCCCAACTTATATATTCAATATGATAAGCAAAGTCGCAAGTGACAAAACTGCACTCAAATTAAATTTGTACAAAATACATAGCAACAGTAAAGCAGTAAAAAGTATTAGTGTAGAATTTTACCAAGTAAATCACATGAAGCGCAGTAAAAGTTTTTGCCCCGAGATTTCATTGCGGTAAAAGAATTTATGAAACCACATAGCTGTGAGGTACGAAGATCATCGGATGAGTGCCACAGAAGTTTATCAGACTATGACTATCCCTACACCCTAAAGGATGCAGAAGGAGAATCAATTTCTCTGGCTGAAATATCGGTCAGAGTTGTTCTTTTGGGACTCGGCAACTCTGACCTATACTATTTGACCTGAACTTATTTTTGGCCACCATCGTCTACGAGTTAATATAAGTTGTATAAACAACGTTAAACAAACAGCTTTATTTCTTACAAAAATAAATAAAAATGGGAAACTATCCTTTTTTAACCAAAATACTCTCAGTTTATTATTTCTTGATACCTATGATACACTGAAAGTGCACAAAAAGATTAAATTTGCACTAAAATAACACTTCAAGTTAGATTAAAAACAGTTTTTTTTTATAAAAGAAAAGACAAAATGCTAAATGATACAAATTATTATGGGAGAACTTGCATCTTTTCAGAAATTTTTTTTCAGAGCATTGCAGTTTGACATATAGGGTTCGCAAGAAGAACTGGCACACATTTTAACCAGAAAATTATACTTAGTATAAGATATTTCTTGATGCACGTTTTTTGATTTGATTCTCAGTTATAAGACTTAACACAGATTCAGTGATTATGGGCAGCTTAAGAAGTGAAGAAGGAAGATGATAGTCTAGTCCATACATGGCAAGATAACCACTAAGAACATTTTAGTCAAGTTGAAATTGCTACTAACAGTTCACAGAATTTGGAAGCAGCTGGTGGATTCAGACTTTAATGTAGAGAATATGGTTGCCAGAAAGACACAAGATCAAGCCTGAATACAGGACAAGGAAGAGAAATTTCATCATGTGCAGCAATTCATCGTCAACAATTTTTCCATTTCAATCCATTAATCTCTTGATGTTTAGACCATTCTGGCAGACATCTGGGTAGCAAGAAAACGATACACATTACAGCAAGCTTCTGCATCATCATGCGCATTCAGGAAAATTCAGAACCAACTTGAGGATAATTTTTTTTTTAACCCGCGAGAACTCGCACCGGGTATGACATGCCCGATCGAATTTCATTCAATGGTTTTATTACTTTCTTCTTATCGAATTAGGCCAGAATTTCGTGTAGCTGTATTTAAGGTTACATTCTTTCAGCAGGGCAAAAACTAGTTCGACTCTAAAAAGAGATTTTGAGAAACAGGTGTCGAGGGTATGCCATACCCGTGCGAGTCCTCGCGTCAGTTCGTCACAATTGATGAAAAACTCGAACCTTTTCGGGAGCGGTGCAGATTCAGGCAGTATATGCCCAAAAAGCCTTCTAAGTATGGCATCAAGATATTTGCACTAGTAGATTCTAGAGTATTTTATACCTGGAATATGGAGATTTATGCTGGTAAGCAACCCAATGGACCCTTCAAAATAGACTGTAGTTCGAAAGCCATTGTGATGCGGTTGATGACACCGCTTTTCAATTCTGGACGCAACTTGACAACTGACAGCTGGTATACGGGATATGAGCTAGCACAAGAACTTTTGAAAAATAAAATTACAATGGTTGGAACACTTAGACAAAATAAAAGGGAAATACCGTCTGAAATTTTGGTAAAAAAGGCGTTGTACTCTTCAGTCTTTGGATTTCAAAAAGAAACAACAATTGTTTCGTATTCTGCAAAAAAGAACAAAAATGTAGTTGTGCTGTCCACAATGCATACTGATGACAAAATAGACGAAACCACCATGGAATTGAAAAAGCCAGATATCATTACGTTTTATAATCTTACGAAAGGAGCTGTGGACGTTGTGGATGAAATGGCTGCAGCATACACTACAGCAAGGATATCAAATCGTTGGCCAATGGTTATTTTATTTTCATTGTTGAATGTGACTGCTATTAATGCCAGGATTTTGTTAATGTCCATCAAAAATCCTCCCACACAGTTCAAAAACAGGCGTTTCTTTTTGAAAACATTGGGACTGGTTCTTTCAGAACAACACAGAAATCGCAAGCCTCAAGGAAAAACAACGTATCCAAGCACTTCTAAGGAACTGGAGATCACTAATATTGAACCGCCTGCAAAAAACTCAAAGCAAATTATAAGCGATGTGTATTTTGTCCATGTAATAAGGACAGAAAATCAAGGTTTATGTGCAAAAAATGTGAAAAAACCCTCTGTGTTGAACATCAGTATGTAGTTTGTCAAAATTGTCTTTAAATACGTAAGTATGTTATTAAATTCACTAAAATTCTTTAATTTATTATTTTGTAATATATAATTACATAAAGTTTGCTTATAAGCAGTATTAATAGATATTTAAATAGCAAAAATGAACTAGGGTATGAGATACCCGGCGCGAGTTCTCGTGTTTGAAAATGGGTGCGTGTTCTCGCGGGTTAATCATGCTGCCTCTGACAGGTGGTCTATATATTCACAAGACTGCAATCCTTGAATAAATATGTAATGCAGTGGAAAACTTTACTAATAAAATTGCCTGTAATAATAAATGTTCACTGATAATCTCCTACGCCTTTCAAAATTTGTCTCCTAAGATTATAAAATGTGCCTATTCTCAAAGTCATCTGGAGGTTGGGATTAATACCAGTGGTAACTTCATTAAACAAAGTCAAAGCTCTTACCTCTGGAATTTTCAATAAGTGCTTAAAATTAGAATTTACACAGATGTTTTTCCACAATGTATTTTCTATGCCATTTCTGCTTGCAAATCCTGTATTCTATCCTTACCTATACCATAACAAACTATTTAGCAAACTGACAAAATAGTATCAAATCTGTCCACATCTTCACTCAGAAGTAATTTTACATAAAACTGCATGAATCATATAAAGCTACAGTATAATTAGAAATAGTGTCTATAGTAGACTAAATAAATCAAAGATTTGACAATGCCAAAATATTGACAGAACATGTAAATTAAACTTTACAAATAATACTAATTACTGTACATTCAAGTGCTCATACATATCAATCAAATTATACAAATTCAAAAATAAAATTCATATCTTAGTAATGCTCCTTGAAATATAAAGGATGCTTCACTCGAAATATATATGAAACTCTGCATATAATTTATTCACATTTGGAATCTTCTTGTAAGCCAGATTAAAATGAAAGTGCAAAAGAAAAAAACTATTACATTTTAGTAACTGTGAAAATTTGTTGAAAAATCTAAAGGAAATATTGCAATGACAGTAATTTAAAAAAAATGTTAAGTGCTCATTATTTATGCATCATGAATTATTATATAAACATGGCACACTTTTATCTGATCACCTAAAATTAGATAACTGAAAAGTTAATGTTAAATTACCAGTGAAAAATATTTTATGTTCTCAAATACACAAACTTTATGCTTTTTGCACACTGGAAATATAAAAATAATACTATGTAAATAATAGATGATAAAACTTTATACATTTGAATAAGCTGATTACAAAATAATCTGGGATCTTGAATTTTATCAATATTTTACAATTTAAATCAAAGCTAAGAAATGGATAAATCCTTTGTATATTTATAAACATTTTAGAGCTTCATAAGAAAAATGGAATTAAAAGGAAACGGTCTCACTTTGCATCTCAAATAAATAACTCCAAATTCTACAAAAGTAAAATGATATAATGAATTTTCATCAACATTAGACGAATCAAACACACTTAAATATTTAATTTTTTTTCCAAAGTACTTAAATTTCTCAAAGCTAGAACAGGAGCATCTTCTTTCAAATTTTTCATTCATTTTGTTCCCCACAATATTAATTCCTATGCTATTCACATTTAAAAATAAATTTTAGCTGCTCTGGCATACAAAAGTATAACTTCGGTGGCATATTATAGAAAACTTATAAGACTGGGATTATTGCTTGAGTTTCATATGATATCAAGTCTTTACATATTTCTAATACACTAAATATACACTTGATTATAACATTAAAAATATTAGTTTAAATAAATCGTTTTTTATGTTAATTTATTAAAGCTCTTTGCAATTTCTCACTATTAAATTAAGAAAGAATGTTATTAACAATTATATATTTCAGATGTACTTAACAGAAAATTTATTATAACATATTAAGTGATGTCACTGAAGAAAATATACACCATGAAAGGCTAATACCAAAAACTGAAATTGTACTCCAAAGAAAATAATGCTCCTAAAATTATATGAAATAAAACAAGAAACAGTAAATATCCAATGGACTAATAAAAATTTGCAAAATATATTTAACACAAAATTGAATTCATGATCAAACTATGTGTTGCATCTAACATTCATTAGAACTTTATGAAACATGAAAATTTAAAAGCTTACCTTAGCAATTCAGAAGCCTTAGCAAACATAAATGAAAATAATAAGTGTTCATAATGAAATTTTAAAATTATAAAGTGGACACATAAAACACATACAGTTCTCCCATACTTTTAGCATTTCATGTACAAACTGTTATTTACTTAAAATAAGTTTCACTTAGATGTAAAAGATTCATTACCTTATTGATAATTATGATGTGTTAAATTATCATATTGATGTACTTTAACATAATATCATAAAATTAAGATTCTTAAATAATTACGTAACTCATAAAAATTAAAAAATTGTGATTGACTATTTATGCAAATCCCATTGTTGAGAACAGAAAAAAAAAATGTATTGGTGTTTGTAATGGTATCCTTGCATGGTAATCATATTCCTAAGAAAGTAATTCTATCAAACAGCTGTTATTCTTCAATTTATCAGTTAAACAATCTGTACTTCTCCATAATAGAAAAAAGCATTTAAAATACAGAAATGCAAAAAAATATTAAAATAATAGTCAACTTTAATTGCAATATCCTAATAATTCAAAGGATGGCATAAAATGATGGATCTAAATAATATCAAAATTATAAAACCTAAAGCAACATGTATTACATAAATTTTAGCTTGATTCTAATAAGCTCTTTCTATAATTAAACAATTCTTAGAAAAAGGAATATCCGACAAAGATAAAAGATTATGCAGCTATACTACTTGCTATAATTTTTATTAAAATTAGTATTTCAAATTTATTAATGTCATCTGAGGAAAATAAAAATTCTAACTGCATTACTATTGCAAAATATCCAATTAATAAAATCTGAACTTGAGTTCTCCAGTGGGCACTGCTATGTAAAGCTGAGAATTGAAAATTTTAATTGAAATTTAAAAGCACAAAAACTAAAAATATTTATAAGAAGAGTTTAATTAGGTCTCTAACCAAACAAATTAAATATCAAACTTTATTTGTAATTTTAACAAATTTATAGCTTCCACAGTATAAATGCCGGGGAAAATTTATTCAGTAATATATTTTAGATAAAATACGAACATTCAGGGTCTACTATTTTGTGCAACAGGCATGTAAATTTCAGTGTTATGAATAAGAAAGATCCCCCCCCCAGATTTACAGAGGACTATAAACTAGAAAATAAAAGGAAGGAAAACATTTCAACACAATCTGACAATTTTTATACATATTTCTAGAAGTCAAGTTGATTACTTAAATTGAATTCCTTAAAAATGTAATAGATCTATATGAAGATTAATCCCTCTTCACAACTATAAAGTAAATGAAAAAGGAGAAAAATGAACTTTCCTCAGGAACAAAGAACATTCCTCACAAAACAAATGTGAGTAAATATTGATTAAAATTATACCAATGGATAAATGCATACTAATATTATGCTATTATGATCACTAATGAGATAGCAATTAACCATAACCTTTCTCTTGAAGTAAAAAGCGACTGCTCATATAAACATACGGTAAAAAAAAAATGGCATTTTAAATTTTTATTTCATTTAACATCAAAATATCAAATCTTTCATTTATATAGCAGCAAATTAAGAAGTACGGCAATCCGTAAATATCACAATTTATAAAATTTAGTGATAAATAACAACATACGTTGAAAACTTCAGCAAAATAAAATGACAAATTGCAAATTGCAGCAGCATGTAATAGAAACCAAGTTATTTAAATTCACGTATTTAATAAATGCATTTAGAAACTCAGATTTTGATAATTTAATATTAGAATTTTACATCTAGATAAAAGTATTAATTATTTAGATTTACTTTTTTATTAATTTCATATAAAATACTAAGTCTTATTGTATTTAAGTAAATTATTTTTCCAAGTTTAAAAAATAAATTACAAATTCTCATTAGTTACTTGCTTATAAAAATGAAAAATATAGAAAACTAGTTAATGATTAGTGATTGCAATACCAATGCACGGTACAGAAAATACCAGTATGTCATGCTATTTTACAGTTTGTGAAAGCAGTATTTACCAACGTAAAACACCGATATTTTCGGTATTAGCTATAAACAATATATATTTTTAAAGTTATTTAAATGTTCCGCTACTAAAAATGTCATTTTACAAAAACATATACTTACTTGGCTGATGTCAGATTCTAAAACATACTGGAACAGTTTGCTTTTAATGATGGAACGACTTTGGAAATTAAAAATACAATTCAGAAAGTATTGGCTTAAATTTACAAATTAATTTTCCTGGTAGTCTATCCGTCTCAACATATAAAACTGTATCATCTAAGCTTCCAATAAAGCTGGCTGTTGAGACATTAGGTTCGGCAGGACTACAATTTATTAACTGCAAATGCAACAATAAATTTTATGCTGAAATAACTTAAAAGGCAGGACACACTACCAATTTGAAAAATTATACAGAGAAGGCCTAATGAGCTACAAAATATTTTAAGGTGTCTGCATAATTATGACTTTAAAAAAGAAAATAAAGAAGAAAATAAGTTCATCATAAATTTCCACAAAAGCATTTAAGAAAAGCAAACAAAACTATCCAGAGGAATTTGTTGAACATGATATTGATGTTAATATCGAAAAAGAATTGTTTCTTGGAAAGATATTACAATTAGATATAAATAAAAAGCAATAATACAAAATATATTAACAATACAATATATTGTTATGGATTTTGTCTCACGCAACATAAATGGCCTTAAGAAACCGAAGCCTCGCCAGAAAAATAAGATTACAGAGGCAAATCTATTTAATATTGAAGTAAATGGCTACCTTGCTAAATTGGCAAGATAGTAGCAAGTTGGCGATGGTTTTGGCAGCTAATTTTTCTTGACATTTTGGTCCAGTACCTTCTTGTAATTGGTACTCTAATTAAATAACTGTAGTTAATCCCTATATGTAACTGTATCTGGCCTTTATGGATAACTTTATGTGCCTTCTAGTAATTTCAAGAAATGGACGGTATTAGAGATTTATCGGCCAGGGCAAAAATATATAAACCCGAAGGGTCATTTGGTTTACTTAATTATGGCAAAACACTCATGGGTATTTGCTTAAGGGTAGGAATGCATTCGTGGAAGACTTTCTAAGGCTCGCATACATGTTACACATGGGGAAAACCACGAAAATGTGTCCATACATCCAGCCCGTTCGCAGGATTCAAACCTCAGACCAAACTACCAGTGTTCAGCAACCACTCAATCACTGGTGAGCTAAGTCTAAAGACAGCATCAGTTCTCAATTTTTAGTTCACAGTTGAGTTTGAAGTATTGAGAGATTTCCGAACAAGACTCACTCTTTAGATGAGCTTTGTACTGCATTGTGTTTAACATTCTTGTTCAAACCGGTGACTGTGCTGTCGTAATGAGAAGAGCTGTACAAGTATTTTTGTGCAAAGTTTTTGGCTGTAAAGTGCTCTTTAAGAAAAAAAAATATCAAGCTATCATTGACTCTATGTGCATTCAGTCCATTATGAAGCCGAATGTAGGTAGTGATTTTTGGTGTCTGAAGTGGGATTGAACACCAGTAACAAGAGCAATGGAAGAGCATCTAAGACAGCTTTTACTGCAAACCAAGAAAAGATGAAGCCCATCAACTGAGATAAAGTTGGCCGAGAATAGGTAAGGACGAGATGAAAGTTGTTCAAGATAAGATGGAAGGGGCCATTAAGTCAAAGAAGAGAAAAAAGCAGAACATGAAGAAATGAAAACCATCCAAGAAAAGACAGAACAGGCCATCAAATCAATTCAAGGAAAGACTGAAGCAGGTCAAGAGGAAATGACAAGAGAAATTACCTCCATAACAAAAAACAAAGTTGAAGCTGTGGAAGGCAGTACAGACATCGAAAATAAACCTGGAGAAACTGATGAAAGCCTTTCCATTGCTGAACAACAAATCGGAGAAAGAGTTTCTGCTGCCGTGCAATAACTGATGACAGTTTTTGCTGTCACCAAGAAATTTGAGAGCTTAAAGATATCTCTAGTGACAGTAGGAAGCAATTCTGATGGTTTTACCAGATCTCCTCAACCAACTATAATGCTATCCACTTATGATGAAAGACCTTCTAGCAAGTAAGTATACAAGATTCTCTATAGCGGCAAATGCAAACAGATGGAATTCCGAAATTAAGGCCTGTCATCTCGCCACTTCTCAGAGAACAGAGGCAGTGAGATATTCTTCAAACACTGCACAAAAACAACAGACTAACAACAGACAGACTAGAAAATTCCATCTGGCATGTTGAAGGTGCACTTTGGACAGAAGTTTTTAAAAGACTCAAGCAAGCTTTAGTTGAAACCTCACCAACAGAAGCCAATGGAAGCACTCCAGAGGATTGACATGGCTATCAGATCTTGCCTTTTTGGACTGCCCAACAGAAACATGGGAAATACTGTCCCTGTAGTGCTTCATCAATGGCATCCAGGATCTTGAGATACAGAAAGCCCTGAGAACGACATATAAAGATCTAAAAAGCACTTTATGCCATGGAATTTGAGGATGCCTAGCTTGTCTAGAGGATTTAATTACACAACTCAATGCCTTGAATGAACTAGGAATGGTAACAAACCGACCCTAAAGTGGCGTGATGCAATCTAAAGTGCAAGAATGCTAAGCCTGCTCCTCTACTAGAAGGCAGGAAACAAATTATTGGCCATCTTTTGGGGTGAAGATAACCAGATATTGAGAAGCCACATTTTAAGCCTTTGGGTACACATTTATTTGAAAATATGAGATATTTCAACTGTACTGATACACCAAATGTAGCCAAAGGGTTAAATCACTTCAGATTTCTGCAATGAGTGGGGCAGTGATGGACCTACCATCAAATGGCATATATGGTAAATCTCCTAGACCTAGATTAGACTTTTGAAGAAAATACAATTTTTTCATTGGATTTAAAAAAAAATGCATTCTGCCTCTGAAGACATAATCCTGTTTAGAACTGAAGAGGAATGAATTGAATCCATGCATCAAATCATAGCTGAAGATATCAAAGTACCAGCAAGAACAGAATTTTTACTTCCAGGATATATAGCGAAAACAAAAATTTCACATAACTCACTTAATAGATATCCCAAAAAATGTAAAAGCTTGAAAGGAGTACTAGTAGCCTCGGCACTTGGCAACCTATCAAAGACATTCTGGTGACAGTTGCCAACTTCAGTGATGAAGTGAAAGCTATTAAGAAAGGTGAAGTGGTTGCAACATGTATTCCAGTGATCTGCATTAAACAAATCAACAGTCTGCCAATTTCTGTCTTCAGAGAGCATAAAATCAAAGTTATTGCAAAATGCACTACTAAGCAATGAAGTGAGGACAGCTGTACAAGATGTCATTAAAGAATTTCAAAATGTTTTCTCTTGCACATCTTCTGACATAGGTTATACCAGTTTGGCTCAGCATAGAATTGCTATGGAAAATCATCCACTAATCAAGCAACATCCATGACATCTATAGATTGCTAAACAGGAAGGGCTAGGAAAACTTCCAAAGACATGCAAAAAAACAATGTTATCAAGCCTTGGTCCAAAAGAAAGATGGTTTGACTAGATTTTGTGTTGAATATTGCCAGCTGAACAAGGTCACAAAGAAAGACAACTACTCTTATAAGGTATATCTCCCACATTCTTAGCGTGCCTTCGTGGTGTAATGGTCAGCACACTGAGCCGGTATTTCAGAGGTCCGTGGTTCGATTCCCGGTGAAGGAATTGCATATTTTTCATGTCTCCTGCTACTAAATAACCTAATGTCTCTACACTGTCGCCCGAACTAAAAGGGTTGTGGATGATGACTCTCCACACCCAGGATTTGGCGACTAGGTCCCCTAAAACCCTAGTCGCCCTTTAAAAAGGGGAGTATATAAGGTATATCTCCCACATTCTTAACGTGCCTTCGTGGTGTAATGGTCAGCACACTGAGCCGGTATTTCAGAGGTCCGTGGTTCGATTCCCGGCGAAGGAATTGCATATTTTTCATGTCTCCTGCTTCCAAAAAACCTAATGTCTCTACACTCTCTTCCTACAATTGGATGACATTCTGGATGCTCTTTCTGGAAGAAAATAGTTTCAACACATGATTGAAAGAGTGGGTATTGTCAAGTAGAGATAAACCTGATGACCAAGTAAAGACAGCATTTACTATCACTAAGGAAGTTCGAAGTGATGCTGTTTGGATTATGTAATGCACCAGCAATATTTGATTACTTCATGAAGACAATGCTGAGAAGTTTCCTACAATGCAGTAGCTAAACACTGGTAGTTTCAACCTGGGTTCGAATCCAAGCAAATAGGCTGGCTGCATAAGCGTTTTCCCCATGTGTAACGTGTATATGAGACAGTTTCCCTTAAAAAGTCCTCCCTGAGAGCATCCTTCCCTTAGATAGAGAGCCCTAGTGTGCTTTGCCATAATCTAATATACCAAAATAAACTTTTCTACGAAACCTGTGCGATACATTTGGACGACATCATTATAGCTGGGAAAAGTTTTAAAGAGCATTTAGAAAATATTAGAAGAGTGCTTCACAAACTGAAAGAAGCCAACCTCAAATTCTGCCAAATGTAAATTGTTTAGACAGGAACTGACTTACTTCAGGCATGTCGACTGTGATGAAGATTTGTGTACGAATCCAGAAAAAGTAATGGGAGTTACACATTGGACGGATTCCGAAATGTCCATCAGCTAAGAAGTTTTCTGGGGATTTGTACACTACCCGACACTGAAAATACAACACCAAGAAGTTGGTTGCCCAAAATTATGCTAATTTCAAGGTAGACGTACGTTACCGAGTCATGTGAATGATGTGAAATGCGCAGCTCTCATTGAAGAAGATACAATGGAAGGAACCTGCAAAATATCAAACTTTCATGCTTTTATTTCTGCTAGGGAGATCATCATAGAAAATTTGTTCTTGTCTCAGAGGATGCATGTAATAGCAAAGAATACCAAACTGTCGTCAATAGAGGCAGTTCCAGCAGACAGACGATTTTACAAAGGGCATGATGATCAGACTGAGGCCAATTTGGTCCATATGGCAAATCTCAGCTGACACAGTGCACCGGCTATAGCAATGATGGTTGGAACAAGGAAATATGGCAAGTTTGAAGGGTGCTGGTGCAGCCAGAGTGACATCAGCATGGGTGGATTGATGCTTCTGTCTACAAGCAGCAGAACAATTTGCCGTCGATTGGTGGCTAGTGGCCTGCACTTGTGGCATCTGTTAAAAAAAACTTCCATCAATCCCACATAATAGATGCCAATGTCTGAAATGGTGGCGGGCTTGAGAGTGATGTGGATGGAATGTCTTCAGATGTCCTCAGATGAGACACACTTCTGTTTCTCCAATGATAGTCTCTGCGTATAAGTGCAGCGTGTGGAAACAGGTTCATTCTCGCAGCAATTATGGAATGCCCCATCGCACGACATGAGGCATCATAGTTTGGGGCACAATTGCGTATGATTCCAGGTCACCACTAGTTCATATTCAGGGCACTATGACGGCCCAACAATGCGTGGATATGCGCTGTGGTTGGGGACACTCCCCTACCTTCAGGGAGTAGCCAATGCCCTTTATCAGCAGGGTAACGCCCAAACACACACTACTCATATCAGCCAATGTGCTCTGCAAGGTGTACAGATGCCTTCCTGGTCCCCTTTCTCTCCTGACCTTGCACTAATCGAACACATTTGAGATGCGATTGAATGCCATTTGCAGACCCTGGCATTGCTGTGTTCAGAAGGCAAACTGTTGACAAAGAATAGAGCGCCATTCCTCAGGACACCACCTGCAGTCTCGATGACTCTGTACCTAGACTTGTTGCTGAGTGTATTGCTGTCCAAGGTGGTCTTACAACCTACTGTGCCTAGTTCAGTTAGAGCACTAAACAGTTCAAGACTCATTATTTTGTGCTCTATAAACTATTAAAGCAAAATGGGGATAAAATGTCATTTAGGCAACAAAAGTTATATCAACTGAAAGAAACTCTTATGAGGAATCTCGTAATCTAAGTCTTGAAGTGATCCAATCAACCATTTGTCAACTATTGTCAAAAACAAGGCTTATCTTGATACCAGATTTTAAAACAATATTTTGCATTACTTTAAGCATTTAAAACTAAGGTATGTGATTTCGATTTGGATTTTTAAAGTAATAGTTTTTAAAAAAACTGCAAAAATTTATAATTGTTATATGGATAAAATTTTTCTCTTTAACCCTCTCAGCGTTACGGCCGGATTTTTCTGTATAGAAGCCTGCCTTCTATATTCATTACAGATGAAAATTTCTGATATCTTTTAATGTATCTGATTTCGGTTTGGATGTGTATTGGAAGAAAAGGAATCAAGGTACAAAATGAGAGAGTCATTTTTTAATTAAAATCAAGAAAATGCCACTTATTGATGACATTTTGAGGAACTTCGAAATTTCAGGGCTAAACCCGTAACGCTCAGAGGGTTAATTTTAGTTTTGCTCCATAAAATTAAGTATAATAAGGTTATAAACAAATTTAAACTAATTTTATAGAAATATTTTTAATTTTAAAATTTTTACAACATCATTGTTATATTTATTTTGCTTATAAAATTATAATTTTGTACCTTTATTTCTCAAATTTAATAGTTTATAAAAAATATATTAATATAGAAAATAGTGTAAATTTTATTAATGAGTAAACAATATTTTTCTATTTATAAATTTTAATATTATATAAATACTCTGTTAACACAATTTACATCAAGTGGCAAAATCCTTAAGCTTTTTCAATAGTCTTTGAATTATGTCACAAAACAATATCTCAAGATCTTCAAACAAATCCTCTTTAAATAACTCCGATTCAACAAATTACTGCATCAAAACTCCAAGTGTCGGATTTCAACTACTCTCACCATCAGCCATGTCTTCAATGTCCACTGATCGGAATGATACATTTTTCACATCAGATCAGCGTAACGAAAGAGCATTCAAATTACAAGATGCCTATAATAAATGTATCAAACTATTAAAAAGTGACAATAAACATAAAAGGTACCTCAAAAATGGATCTATAACAAAATCAAAACAATAGCAGACTTTCTAAAAGACAGTGCCTTGGATATCTACACAACTGAAAAACAGGGATCAACTAAACTAAATCTTATTGATGCAGCAAGATTTAGTTTATCAGTTTTAGTTTGTCATTTAGATTTAGTTAGTCAAGCCAAATACATCTAAACAATGCATCCACTTCTCCAATCAACAATTCACCAACGAAAGAAGTAGTTATGAATGCAAGCCTTTATTCACTAGAAGGTAATCAAGAATTTTGCAAATACTCAACCAATGAAAAAAGGAAATCGCTAAACCCTTTTATAGATAACAACTATGCTACAAGTGCAAATAAAGAACTTAATCGATCATTTCATGATATCCCTATACATAATGGAGATATCTATCAGCAAACACACCTCAACATGGAATTACCAGCTCATGATCTAATTTTCTCAATAGATCATTTTCAACATCCGAGCCAATCAACAAGCAATAATCATTACCATGAAAGCTGCCATATCGCACATACAGTTTCAAAAGAAATACCAATTAACTATAATAATATGTCTAATTTACCAATTCATTATGATCATGAACACATTTCAACAAACAAACCCTATGCTGATATTTTAACAACCATGAATATTCCAAAACATAAACAAGTACCAATCTTAATAATATACCCTAAAGAAAATATGACTAACCAACAACTCCATAAGAAGTTAGAAAAATACAACCCAATCAAAAATACTGGAGTAAAAATCAGCAAAATACCACATATTAAAAAAGTCTCTTGTTCTTCCAAAGAAGACATTCATAAAATTAACTCAATTTTGGAAAACAATAAAATAAACCATTTAATTATGTTAAAAATTCCTACTAAAAGAACCCCAAAATGTGCTATAAATAATTTACCTAGAAATACTACAGTAAAAGAAATAATCGAATTAATTACTACAAACCTTCAAACAGAAAGAAATATGGACATCAAACCTTCATTTAAGTTGAACGACTAAATAAATCAAGCAATCAAATGGATAATAGAATGCACTCCAAATTCTAATAAAACAAGGCATTTTTCACAGCGGATGGAAAAGCCACAAAATAACAGAATTTTACGGAGCTAAACGCTGTTACATATGTCAAGACTTTGCACATCACTCCAGAAACTTCAGATTCAGAAACTATTGTGTTTTCTGTAGAGGGGACCATAATGTAAATGAATGCAATGCCAACAATCCCATGTGCATAAATTGTAAACTGTTAAATGATGCAAATAATACTAATTTCAATATCTGTCATCCGGCATATGCATACAATTGCCCCACATACCAAAGAGAAATATTGAAAATCAAAGCCAGAACAGCATACAGCTATATAGTATAATTATAAGCAGGATTTACGTCATTTCATCTTCTTTCAATATATTTAAATCCTTCATAGTTACTTACTCGTTTACTATAGCTAAGAAGATATCTACTACCCTAATTAAAAATTCCGTCCTACCTTGTCTTAAACTCCAACGATTAAACTTACAACGGGCAAAAGCTGCTACATCAAACCTAGTTCATTTTTCAACGGAGCAAAACCCAGACATAATACTCATTCAAGAACCTTATTGCATCAATAGGAAAGTGAGTGCCATTCCTAACTTATGGAACTGCCTCCAACATTTCTCACCAAACGGGACATCAATCATATCAGCAATTATAATACTTAATAAAAAAACTTTCACCAACTATTGTATATGCAAATAAGGACATAATCTCAATTTCAGTTAACTATGAAGAAGAGGAGCTTATAATTACTTCATTTTATTCATCTCCTTCAGAAAATATCGAAACTAATCTTCATGTTCTCTCTTCAATATTAAGGAAATTTCAGAAATCACATCATGTCATAAGTGGAGATTTTAAAGCTCATCATACAATATGAGGCTACAATAATACAGACCTATGAGGAAATCAACTGGAAGAACTAATAGCATCACAAAATCTCTCTCTCCATAATGAAAATTCTGCTCCACCAACTTACCAAACAATTCATGGTCAGGGTTGGCCAGATTTAACTTTTTCCTCCAACTCTTTGGCTAATAAAATCTCTTCATGGAAAGTTCAAGAAACAATAACTCTTTCAGACGACAAACTTATTTCATTTACAATTGACTTAAATATCAAAATAAATTCAACCCAACGCTTTAAAATCAATCCAAGGTCCAGCACTTTATTCAATCAATAAAACAAAACCTTTTCTGTATCCACAGTGATATTAATAAAGCCCACAACAAATATATCCTAAATAAAGCAATAGAAGACTTAACAAAATCAATCCAACATCATTGCCAAAACTCTCAAAATAAAGCACCAAGTAACTCAATATCAACTGGTGGACCAAAAATCACAGAATACAAAGGAACAAAACTAAAGCTTTCTATAGAAAGATGAAAAAAGCCTTAACTCAACAAACCAAAGACACTGCATATGTTCAATATTCTCAACAAAGAGCTAGTTACAAAAAAAATGATTCTAACGGCCAAAAACAATAGCTGGAAAAACTATTGCACTAAGAACAAAGATACCTATGGCACCATATATAAAATAGGCATAATCAAGTTTTTAAACCAACGCAAATTTGAATTCCCTCAAGCAACAACCAGTCTCCACCTCTCATCCATGATGAAACTTCCGAAGCAATTTCAAAAATAATGAATAATGTCTTTCTACGAGATTCCCCTAACGAAGATACTCTCGAACAATCTTCACTGCGAACCAACAATGCAGCTCTAGATACACCTAACAATGTACCTTTTACCTCAAAAGAAATCTCTGAGATTATTAAAAAAACTACTAAAGAATAAAGCTCCTGGACCTGATGGAATTACAAATCAAATTACAAGAATTATTCACTCTTCAGACCAATCATTATTCTTAAACATGTACAATAAATGTCTTCAATTAACAACTTCTCCAACTACTTTTAAAACAGGCCAAGTCATCTTTTTCACCAAGCTTGACAAGAACCCCAAAGATTCAAACTCCTACAGGCCCGTTAACCTCCTACTAGCAATAGGAAAACTTCTTGAAAGAGCAATAGCTGGTCGTCTCTGCCACCATCTTACAATAGTCAACTATATAAGCAAGAATCAATATGGCTTTACTCCAAATAAATCAACAACCAATGTAATAGTGATGCCTTAAGTCAAATTACCTCCAATAGAGCTGTAAACCTTCATTTCATTTATCTCGATCTAAGTAAAGCTTTCAATTCACTTCGGTGGCCTGCAGTTACAGAAGCATTGAGGAACTCAAAATGACCAAGAAATATTTTTCATACCTTGCAAAATTTTCTTAAAGAAAGGAAAAGTTTGACCATCCTAAATAACAAAATCATAGAAAAAATTCAACAGCAAGAATGTCCACAAGGATCTTGTCTAAGTACAGACATTTGGAATCTTACCTTCATCTCAATAACGTCTTACAAATGGCCATACCACACCAAAAATATAACATTTGCTGATGATGCAGCATTTATAATAAGTGGAAATACAAGAAGCCAACTTGAATCTCATGTTAATAACACATTAAGTTTATTCAAAACTCAATGTACCAAAATCAAACTTGATACCAATGAAGAAAAATCAAAACATTTCCCAAAATATCTAAAAACATTACCAGACTTCCAAAATTTACTATTGATAATAAAGGAATAAAATTAGTAAATAATTTTAAATTTCTCAGGATCATGATAGACAAAAAAATTAAACTGCACAGATCATTTACTATATACCAGAACAAAGACAGCCAAATTAGCCAATAACTTAAGGAAATTCCAAGGCCTACATTGGGGCCTAAATCCCCATACGCAAAAAACTCTCTTTGAAACAGTCACAGAAAAAATAGCACTACATCGTGCAGAAATCTGGTTCTCACCAGTGACAGAAAGAAAAATAAAACAACTGCAAGCAATTCAATGCCCTTTTCTCATTCATATTACGAAATGCTACAGAACAACTTCTAATGCAGCTTTCTGCGTCTTATCCGGAATACCACCATTACATATTACAGCACAAATTGAACATACCAAAAGCACAATTCTAAAACTAAGAAAACCTTGTAGCATACAAGACGAAATAGTTGATCCGAAAAAATTTGAATCTCCTGCAAACCCCTTCACAGACATCCAGCTATTAATCCAAGAATTTATTGTACACTTAAATGTTCCAATTCTACTATATATCATTTATACAGACAGCTCTAAAATGGAAATTGGTGTTGGAAATGCCTGAATCATATCACCAAATCCTAATCAAAAAAATAATTCTACAAGTCCGGCTTGAAAAGGAAAATAGCATTTTTCAAGCAGAACTGTTAGCAATAAAGCTTACTATAGATTATTCTATCTCAAACAACCTGCAAAAAATTAACATCTTCACTGACAGCCAATCAGCTATTTTAGCACTTCAGAATGCCAAACATAAATCAGAACTCGTGCAACAAATAATTCTTAGCACTTCTCAACATCCAAGCCTCCATCCAAGGATCCTATGAGTTAAAGCCCATACAGGTATCACTGCCAATGAAGAAGCTGATAATGCTGCAAAATCTGCTATTATGAAGTACAGTTCACCACTAATAAAGCATCCTTGGCCAATACCATTTCTAAAACATCAACTTCAAATACTTAAAATACTGGGATGACAAATGGCAAAATTGTGACACAGGCAGAAGACTTTTCCAAATAGCTCCTCATATTAATGACAAATGCAATATGGTTAAACACTACATCAATTGCTTCCTCACAGGTCACGATACATTTCCCTCTTACTTTCAGCAACGAAATATTTCTAATACCGACATTCGTCTCTCCGGAAAACAGGGAGACCCTAATCATTACTTAAAAGAATATCCGCTGACAAGTTCAAATCATATTAAATTACTGACTGAAAATACTAATGCTTTCCTAAAATTTGCAATTAAAAATAAATATCTTAAAAAGAAAATAGAAAACATAATAAAATACCTGTCATCCAAAGGAGAAGAAATTGTACAAACTAAAAATGGAAATCAGCTTTCATCCTGTCACATATGAAATCATAAACCTAAAACTAGAACTATGAACTAGATACTAGGACAACGAACTCATACTAATGAACTGATTTAGATCCTTATCAAAATTTAATTTATAATATACAAAAGCAATGTCCATTAAATCTAAATTTATACTACCATGTACATATATCTAAATTGTTTATACAAATTTGTTATGTATATACTTATGCTATATTTTTATATACTTTATGTACTTAAAAAATTTCAATAATACCTATTTTACTTATAGGAATCATTGGGTGTCCCTTTCGTTTCAACCAACCAACCTGCTGTGCCAGTGCTTCTCGCTCTGTATTATGCATATCATTTAGAAATAAATATCACTTGTTCATTGCTGTATCCCTTTGCTTGCCAAGTTTCATCACTTTCTGGTCACTCCTTCTCGGTGTTGCATTTTCAATCTTGGATAGTGTACCTACTATAGGAGATATGTAAAGGACCTTTCTTCCATTACAAGACTCCTTCACATACTGACAGAGAAAAAGCAAGTTCTTGTTAACTAATCTAAAAATGTATTTCACAGAGTGAGAAGGCTTTAACATCTGTGACAATCCTGACGTATCCTCAACTCAACAAACCATTTAATCTTGACACGGATATGAGGAATGAAAGTTTCGATGCTGTTTTGTTCTAAGAAATAAATGGTCAAAAACATGCTGTGGCATACTAGAGCAAGTATCTATCTAAACTGGAGAGGAATTACTGTGTCACCAGGAAAAGAGTTGCTTGACATAATTAATGCCATAGAATATTTCCACCGTTATTTCTATGGCAGAAAACTCTTGCTCCATACAGATCAAACACTGTTGACCTGGTTATTAAATTTCAAGAATCCTGAAGGCCAAATAGCCACAGTTTTCAGGAATATGATATAACTATCAGTCATTGGAAGAGATCATTACATGGAACTAGCGATGCATTGTCTAAAAGACTGCCCAGAAAGCTAATGATACTGTTCTAGTGTTGAAGAGAAATATTAGCTGCTTAATCCAGTCATACGTCAAGTAATGAATTCAACACTGTCTGACCCAGACACATGGAGTAATGAAGAAGTCAGGAAAGATCAACTAGAAGACTGTGACATTAAACCCATAACTGACTGAATGGGATTTTCAAATAGGAAATCTACCTGTCAGGACATTTCTATCTATAGTCCTCAGACAAAATAATATTGAGCTCTCTGGGACTTGCTCCATTTCAAAAAGGCATCTTGTACCAAAAGTTCAAATTGGACGATGGAAAGGCATTCAGATGGCAACTGATACTTCCTAGATCCCAGACATCTTTAAAGAATTACACAGTGGTCCAACAGCAGACCACTTTGGAATAAGGAAGACTTCTCATAGAGTGCAGTCTATAGGAGTAAAGGAAGAGCTGATGTGGAAAAAGGTGCCAATTGTGCAATGCTTGTACGGTTCAAAAGAAACTCACACAAGGAGATCTGCAACTGCATGATGAAGTATATTTTAAATGTATTGCCTTGGACATCCTGGGACCTTTTCCATAATCTGCTGATGGCAACAATACATCCTTGGTGTCATTGATTATGTTACAAAGCGGCCTGAAGCATATCCTGGCCCTGATCAAGAGGCTGTCAAAGTAGTAGAGGTTATGACACAGAACTGGATTCCAGGTTTGGTGTGCCTCTTCAGCTACATTCTGATCAAGGAAAGAATTTTAACTTAAATATATTCAAAGAACTCTGCAAGGGACTCAGCATTGATAAGACCAAAACGACACCTTTGCATCTGCAGTACATGCATGGTACAGAGGTTTATTGGAAGCATCCTTAATAAACTATCGTTGATGACTTCCAAAAACAAACAAAACTGAAACCAGAAGTTATCTCTATTCTTACTGGCCTATTGCAATGCTGTCCATGAGATTATGCCTATTTCCCATCGCAGATGCTCTTTGGTCATGACCTTTGTCTGCCTTGTGATCTGTTGTTTGGTCAGCCTCCAGATGCACCTTTATCACCTGAAGAGTACATTCAATATATCCAGGCATGGTTTGAGCTGATGCACAGTTTTGTGCGAGAGCAAATCAACCTGGTGATGGAGAAAATAAAGGACCTGATATGACATGACAGCTACAGGGCATAGATTCAAGGAAGGCAACAAGGTGTGGTTATCGAATCGGAAAGGAATCTGATTTGATAAAAATGACCCTCTTTTAAACTAGAATCACCCGAAGACAGTCCTTATACAGTCAAATAGGCTGAATGACATTATTTGCATATGTAACTCAGCAAATTCCACCTAAATTATGACAGGCTGGTCCTTACTACGGCCATAGTACATAGTCCTCATACTGTAAAACATAAATAGTATACCAAAAACATTTATGTGTACATAAATTCATAAATTTATGTACTTTTTATTCACCTACTGATAGTATTTGATTTGCTGTATGTTATTTATTGAAGTCATTATTTTAGTATTGGATTGATGTTTCCTAGGTTTTATGTATGGCTGGACTGTACTGCCCGGGACGTGCAGCCCTTAGGAATGGGCAATGTTACCAATTTTGTATAATGTAAAAAGAATGACCTTAAGAAAACGAAGCTCTGCTGGGAAAATAGGATTGCACAGGGTAAATTTAACAACTGTGGTAAATGGTTATCTCACTAAACTGGCAAGGTATTGCCAAGGTGGCTATAGTTTGGGTAATTTATTTTTGCTGCCAAATTTGCCAAAAAGTTGCCAAACTTGGTAACTAGTAATAATTGGTACTGTAAATAACTGTAGTTGATTCTTGTATGTAACTGTAGATGTATCTGGCTCTTATATATAATTTCAACCATATATGCCTTGTAGTAATTTTGAGAAATGTCACGTACTAGAGATTTCTCAGCAGCAAGGAGAAAACTATATAAGCCCAGAGAGAGCATAGGTTCAGGTTTTAATTCAGCATATAGTTTGACATATTAACAGATCTCCATGCAAGCCTCTCTCTTTTAGCTGCACTTTGCATTGTGTTCTGTTTAACCTTCTTAGTAGTTAAAAATGTTAACTACTGGTTGTGCTTTGTCATACTGAGGAGAGCTATATGGGTACTTTTCTGGAAAGTTTGTGAACTGTATTTCTTTAGGGAAAGTAAATTTTACTAAGCTATCACCTGTTCTGTATTGCATTTAATCCATTAAAAACCAGAATGCAGGTTAATAATGCTAACAATAACACAAAAGTAATACAAAAATAAATTTATCCAAAACTGTCAAATGACATTAAGTTGTTAAATGATGAAGGACTTCGAGGAAAAGATTTTGAGAAAATATATTGCTCATTATTAACCAACAACCAGCATTAATTAGAGAAATTTCCAACTGCATGTAAGTTGTGCACAAAAATGATGTTGCAAGCTTACAGTATACATTGTGTTTTTGATGAAAACATGCAGTTAATAAATTTAAGTTTTTTCTCCTATTAATAGATATTATATAACAGATTAAACTGCAAGATTTTTGTGATATTTACTCTTAATACTATGTGTTTTGCTTTTTTGGTTTATTGTAATACTATAATGGTTTATTTTTTATATTATATTTTGTTCCTAATGTTACAAATTTTACTGCTCTTTAATAATATTTGTTCCTTTATTTTATATTTGTGCATAACATAATTGTTTACATTTTTATAGTTTATGTGTTTTTCGTATAAAACTTACAACTGTGACAAAGAAACAATTGTGTTTTTGTACCTTTCTTGGAAATTTTCTAATACTGGTATTCTGGCACAATAGTTAAAAAAATCCAGTACTGATAATTTATTTTTAGTCTAGTATTACAATCACCAGTAATGATGTAATATGTCATTTACCATTTTCAGTTCCTTATTTTCTAGATGATATTTAAATTGGTTGTTGTTTCATCATTTCTTACAGTACCATAAGTATTAATACCATCTATATGATTGACAAAATTATTTTCAATCCTGCAAACAGTATTAAAACACAATGAATCATGCTGGGAAATCTGTACCTACATATTTTAGACAACAGGCGGAGTACCAAAGCACAAGGGCTTCTACATTATCTCAGAGGTATAGTCAAAATTCGTTAATAAAAGTAATGACTATTTTTTAGCCATGCTGTGCCACATTATTTGTAATGTATGTGGCTGAACAACTCATAAAAACAATGCTTTAAAGAGCAACTAGTGCTTTTGTTTTGTAAAATTGGAAAGAACATCAGTTTAATAGGTTATTAAATTAATAAATGGAATCATTTTCAGTTATCTATTCTTAAACATTTGCATTTTCCCCATATTTAAAAATAGCGTTTTAGTGAAGCCATCAGAGAAATAAATAACTAACAAAAACACATACTAGACTGCATACTATATCATTATAGAAAGCTATTTTAAGATGGGAAAATGTGAGAAAAGAATTGATGCTAATTATCTGAGTTATTTTTATCACTCCAAACTATAACCTTTCCTAAACAGCTCCAGTTATCAATTTCATTCTTACAGTCTTCAGTTTACATGGATACAGCACAGCTTGTTGTCATTAAAATCATTTAATATTTTAGTTCCATATTCCTCATTTTCACATAAAATGTGAACCATAAGAACAAAAATTTTCACTAATTTTATATAGTTTCTTCAAATTCTACTTTTTAGAAACTTACTATGAGATCTTTTTTTGAAGCACAAAACAAGAGTATTAAATTTTTTTTAATTGCAGAGTAGCCTATAACAGTTTGAAGCCAATAGTGCACTAAACATAACATTACATTTACAGTTTCCTCAATTTAATACTAAAGTACTGAAAAATTCAAAAATTATTGAATTCAGTCATAAATTGAAGTCATAAATCTCAATATTAAATACTGATGGAATAAATGCACACATATGCCATCACTACTTAACAAACATACAGATCTATTTCTGAAAACTTATGTTATGAGATACATGCTGCTGCACATAGCGATTAAATTTTCTGCTTTTCAAAAACTTTCCATCTGAATATTATTTGCAAACACCAGCTTTTTATAATTATGCAAGCTTTAATTTTACGGTTTTGAGAATTTCAGATATTTTGGATGGATTAAAATAATGTAGTTACAACTGAACACAAAAAGTGAAAATGTAAGATAATTTTCACAAAGCGTAGTTATAATATTTAAATTTTTTAGATTTATATTGGATATCAAATTTTTTTAAAAAAAATCTATGTCAATTTAAAATTAGGTATTTCATAAACAGGCCAGGAATTTTTAAGGGAATAAATAATATGTTCTGAAAGATAGCACTGAAAAAATAAAAAAGGAATACAAGACAAACATTACAGAAGCTTCTGGGAAAAGAAGTGTGAGATAGGGAAAATAACTAGAACTAAAGGAAAACCATAACTTCAGGAAAACCAGGATATTGCATCAAGCAAAGTGAATGAGAGCGAGAATTACCAGAAAATTTAGATCGATGACCTTAATCCACTTTGCCGAGACCTGTAAAGCCAGGAAGATATAATGCACAGTTAAATGAAAAACTGGCCTATACAGAATTTATTTAAGGCCAGTTCACTACTTTTTTTTAAGCAAGTATTTAAAAAATTTTCAACTTTTACTCTTTTTTAACATACATAATATGAAAGATAATGTAAGTACAAATATTGCATATAATTTATTGACCCAAACATAAGTTCTACCATATATGCCAATAAAATTGTGCTTCATTACAGTTGAGAAAATTGTGTTTCTAAATAACTGCATAATTAGGCCTATGAATCATCCATAATCACTATTACCCAAAATAAAACCTATGAATTGATGAATGCATATATAACAAAGTACTATTTATTAATGCTGAGCATTACTCATATCTGCTAATACTGAAAAATTTACATGAATAAAATTAACAAAGTGAAAATGAAAAGGAAGCTGATATACCAACACAGCTTTAACAAACACAAGTATAGTTAAAATTTTACTTGCTTTGATAAATTTTTTAAAAACATTCAGATGAATATTACACATATTTTAAATATGTTGTTATTTTGCATTTATTTACCATATTTTCCTCTATAAACTAATCACTCTTTTTATACTTAATATCAGCCAATTTTACCTTAACATGAAGGGGTCTTTTTTAAGTGAGAAATCACTGAACAATTATTGATAACATAATTGCAGATTACGAGCCTTCTTTCAAATTAAATTTCACACATTTTCATTAGTTGCTAAAGGAAGGTTATGGAGCAGTATTTTTACTTAACATCACTATCAGAATATTCTAAAGTCTTGAAATGACTGGAAGATTATATACTTCATTTTTTCAGTTGGGGAAAATGTACCCGTATAATCAGCCATACAGATAGCCACGTAGTATTCAAGAGAAAAAAAAATTATGAAAACAATCGCAACTTATATTATTTTAAGAGGTCAAATTTAACCTTTCTCTCTGGCCATTCATTCACATCATTCAAACCATTCGCAGCACTCAGATGATTCTTAGCCTAAGATTCATTGCAGCATATTTAATAAACATTTTTAGATTACTATATAAATGAATTCTGCACTACTGTACCTCGAACCCTTTCAGGACAGGCATCCAATATATGCATTCCTTACAAATGTCTCTCACAGTCAGGCGTCCAACCCACACATCGGAGAACTAACGCAAGGGATGGGTATGTATATATGCATTTTAAGCTGAAGGATGTTTTAAAGACCACTAAATGGTGTCCTGTCTCCATTACTTTTCAACTGAATATAGTTTTAGGATCCTGACCTTCAGTTTGATCCCATTCTGCATGATGACGTCAGCTGTTGCAGAGGCAAAGCATAATGTAAAAAATAGAGCTGGTCTGTAACTCACCATGTGGTATAAACATTTGCATTGCTGATATGCCTTAAAATCCTTTCTTATTCTTTTCTTGCTACTATTGTAGGGTCTTTTGGAGCTACTATGTGGAGTTCTATTATACTTTGCACTGCTTTTGTGGCTTAAATTTTGTGTACTTCAATTTTTATTTTGGAAAGCCTTAGTTTATTTTGGCAAAAAAAAATATTATTTATCAGAGGAAGGATATACTTGCATCGTAAATGAGCCAATTAGTGACATGGACATGAGTTATGATTCATTTTCTAAACACAGAATGATATTTCTAGTGATTCTCATACAGACACTTTATCAGAGACTGAGCTCACTGAGTGTCAGTGTTCTACTTCCTGTGAAAGCTTTTGTTACTTCTTTTTGTAGTCCTTCTTGTATTTTTTTATTAGTTTATTAATGTATTTTGTCAATTAAAACTTTGGAAAAATTTGAATATCGTTTCCGAAAATTATTTCTTGAAATGAGCAAATATGTTTTACATATTTTCATGTAAAGTAAAAGAAAAGGAATATTAAATGCTCATTTAAACATATATGATATAGCTTAAGTAATAATCTAAAATAGTACCAAAAATTATTGTAGGGCTTTTTTATGTTCCCACCCCCTATGGTTTGGCTTAGCAAAGCAAAACCCACATCTTTGTGGGACGATGCCTTTCAACTCCTATTTGTCCCAATGAACATCATAAACAAAGGCACACTGTCTCGAAAGCATTAATGCTTGAAAGCAGATTCATTTAGTCAGTATCGTGACAAATGTACTTGGAGCCATGCTGAAATCTATAAATTGCACGAAATTACCATTATTTTTGGTAAATATCAGCTTTAAAAAAAAAAATCCCAAAATATTGTTAATTTTTAAATCCTTACTTAGCAAATGACATCTTTAACTAGCAACCAATACATACACACACAAACAAAAGCAAAGTAACACGTCTGAACTTGTAATAATATGGCCACTCCCACCTTTCAAAAAGAAAAATCCATAAATAAAAATTTCAAATACACACCTTACAAATCACAACAGATTTATGTTACTAATAATATCAGTTGTGTTTATTGATTATTTAAACTCTGACTATCTGAATCGCTTTCAGAATTTAAGAAAAAAATTAAGATGGAAACTTACTATGATTCACAAAATAATGATTCTGTCTATGCATGCTGTTGTTCTTCCCCCCCCTTCCCGTGAAACTAGTGTAGGTGAACATGAACATTATTGGGATGATGAGTCACCATATCAAACCGCAGTTCTATTATTAGCCACAGTACTGTCGTCCATTCCCAAGCGGCCTGCCCGACCCATCTGTTACTGTTCGTTTTTATTACTGGTCAGTCAGTATACTACCTACTACAGTACTTTTTGCATGTTTTGTTTGTGAGTGCGTTTCATCATTCATCACAGCTTTTAAAAGAAAATTTGTTGTTTCATTGTTAGGAGATAAACTAAAAATTATATAGCAACCAGATAAAGGAGTTACAGATAAACAGTTGGCTGAGATGTATGATGTTGCACAATCAACAATTTCAAACATTTAAAGGTGCAAATAGTGTGTGATACGTCAGATCCTGTGTTTCAAATTCTAAATGATGAAGAACTTAAAGTGTGAGAGAAGAAAGCGTCAAGGAACAAGATGACTTTAATGTTGAAGCACACACCGGACCATCAGCTAGTGAAGTGTTTGCCAGCCTTGAAAATACACTGAAGTGGATGGAGGGTCAGCCCGAGTGTGACCACATGTAACTTCTCATTGTCGAGCAGATGCGTAACTTTGCTGCCCGAAAACGGATAAAGACAGTGAAACAGTTTACTTTGATGGAGATGTTCAGCAAGCAATGACTTTCAGCACTTGTAAGTATTGTAAGGTATGCTATATAGCATGTACATAAAAGCATTGCCTTTTCATTTTAATTAAAACCTGTTTTTCTTTAAAAATGGTTTTTTTATCCCATTTTCTATGCAGTACATACATTAATTAAAGTGTATATAGATCCTTTCTTCGGAAAAATTCCAATTATTAATACGAGCTCCGGTCCCAATTGATTTGAATAACTGGAATTCTACTGTACTTTTTTTTTAACTAAAGTCTCACTTAAAATGATGTATTTGAAATAAAAAAATCTTTTATCATCCCCCTCAAAAAAAGTTTGCAATTTATTACAATGCTCTAAAAGTTCCCAAGACACCAGTATCCCCACATTACTGAAGTTCACTTAATACTGTTACGGACTTTGTATTTATTTAGCTATTTATTTAGTATTGCAATTACACTTGTTTTATTTCCCCGTGCAATGCAGCACGAAACTTATTCGAAAAGAAAGCTATGCCAGAAAAGTAAAAATACAAAAGTGCGAGCATTTAACATTTAATAAATAGATATCTCGTAACTGTACTGCTTTGCTATCCAGAAAAATTAAGAAAATAGATTTTACAAGAATATTCTCATGATGATTAACAAGCTTATGAAAGCTGGATAAAAACATCTCGGCTCAGTTGAATTGTTTTAAGCAAACTGTAGTTATTTACTAGAGCAGTTATTAATTGTAGCAAATTCACGGTGAAATCAGATTAGTTTTCTCCGAGTTCTGTTTATACTTTCAGTAGTTCAAAATATAACTATTGTGAGATATTTTGACATCGTACTAATATCTCTGAGGAAACATTTCAGCATTTTGTTTTATTCCTTGTGAAAAGAATAAATTTTATTAATTTTTCATCAACTTGTGCATTCAATCCATTATGAACCTGTACGCACACAACAATACCATTTACCTCTTATATCAGACCTTACTTTAACAGCCTTTTTAGTACTCAAAATTCTTACAGGATTTTGTTACTATTAAAAAAAAGAGATACTCAGGATTTGTATCATGCAATGGCTTCTAAGTTTTGTAAGGATATTTTCATTACATTTAAAAAACTGCATATTAAAGTAAATGTATCAGTTTAAATGTCAAGTATACTGTTGTAACACTTAGAACAAATGATAAAACCTTGATTAATTATGAGGTAAGATACAGAAATCTTAGATAGTGATTTATTGGATACAAATTATAACATCAACAAATGAAGCTCATCCTCTCTTTCAGACACAGAAATTGTAGACTTCATGAACTAATCAAAATAATTTGCCCACTTAAAATATCAATAAATGTTTTTTACTTCTATACTAAATCTTTCACCTCTTTCTCCCATTACCAAATTTCCAAAACACAGTTTAGCATGTCATCACTGTCGGGTCCGTGACACTTAGCCGACGGGACACTTAACCGACACCAATTAGCCGACAAGACATTTAGCCGACACGGACAGTTAGCCGACACGGACAGTTAGCCGACACGGACAGTTAGCCGACACGGACAGTTAGCCGACACGGACAGTTAGCCGACACGGACAGTTAGCCGACACGGACAGTTA